>JAVIWB010000660.1:0-17193 GCA_031893035.1 Dermolepida albohirtum
GCTCCCAAAAATGTACTTCGGCCGATTTAAAAGGATTGTTTTTTTGGGGACTTTAGATTGGAAACTGACCCCTTTTAAAAGAAATTTTTTTTGTTCCAAGATTGGACCAAACGCCTCAACAAAACATGTACTTGGGGAATATTTCAAAATGAGTTTTTTGGGGCTTAAAGTGTACAACCGACCCGCTTCAAAAGAAAATTTTTTTTGTTCCAAGTTTTACGACCCTTAAAAGCCTCAACGAGCTCCTGTAGCTTTGGAAATGACTTTAAAAGGATTGAGGTTGTACTTTAGGGAACGACTTTATGTTCCCCGAAATTGTACCTTCTCGTTCCGGTTAAACCAGAACATTGACCTTCCAAGTAGTTAGCGGAAAAAGACCTTTTAAAAGGAGTTTTTTTTGTGACTTAAGGGGAACGACTGTTACTTTCAAAAGTTGTATTCTTTGTTCCGAATTTTAGCGCCTAAGAACCCCTTGACACTTCCTGTTCCCTTAGCGACCCTTTACCTTTTAAAAGTATTTTTTTTAGGGGAAATGACTTTCAAAATGTTGTTTTTAAAGGTTGTACTTTTCGTTCCGAATTTAGCGCCCTTTAAACCCCCAAACAGATCCTTTGGTTCGGAAATTATTTCAAATTTAAGTTTTAGGTGTGTACTTTAGTTGAAACGACTGTTACGCTGCTTCAAACCAGAACATTGTATCTCTTCTCGTTCCGAAGTTATTAGCGACCTTAGAACGCCATCAAGCAGAGCTCACATGTAGCGTTAGTCGGAAACTGACTTTCAAAAGTGATTGTTTTTTAGGTGTGTACTTATAGATTGTGACACGACTGTTACGCTGCTTCAAACCAGAACATTGTATCTCTTCTCGTTCCGAAGTTATTAGCGACCTTAGAACGCCATCAAGCAGAGCTCACATGTAGCGTTAGTCGGAAACTGACTTTCAAAAGTGATTGTTTTTTAGGTGTGTACTTATAGATTGTGGCACGACTGTTACGCTGCTTTGTACTTATAGACTGTGACACGACTGTTACGCTGCTTCAAACCAGAACATTGTATCTCTTCTCGTTCCGAAGTTATTAGCGACCTTAGAACGCCATCAGACAGAGCTCACATGTAGCGTTAGGCGGAAACTGACTTTCAAAAGTGATTGTTTTTTAGGTGTGTACTTATAGATTGTGACACGACTGTTACGCTGCTTCAAACCAGAACATTGTATCTCTTCTCGTTCCGAAGTTATTAGCGACCTTAGAACGCCATCAGACAGAGCTCACATGTAGCGTTAGGCGGAAACTGACTTTCAAAAGTGATTGTTTTTTAGGTGTGTACTTATAGATTGTGACACGACTGTTACGCTGCTTCAAACCAGAACATTGTATCTCTTCTCGTTCCGAAGTTATTAGCGACCTTAGAACGCCATCAGACAGAGCTCACATGTAGCGTTAGGCGGAAACTGACTTTCAAAAGTGATTGTTTTTTAGGTGTGTACTTATAGATTGTGACACGACTGTTACGCTGCTTCAAACCAGAACATTGTATCTCTTCTCGTTCCGAAGTTATTAGCGACCTTAGAACGCCATCAGACAGAGCTCACATGTAGCGTTAGGCGGAAACTGACTTTCAAAAGTGATTGTTTTTTAGGTGTGTACTTATAGATTGTGACACGACTGTTACGCTGCTTCAAACCAGAACATTGTATCTCTTCTCGTTCCGAAGTTATTAGCGACCTTAGAACGCCATCAGACAGAGCTCACATGTAGCGTTAGGCGGAAACTGACTTTCAAAAGTGATTGTTTTTTAGGTGTGTACTTATAGACTGTGACACGACTGTTACGCTGCTTCAAACCAGAACATTGTATCTCTTCTCGTTCCGAAGTTATTAGCGACCTTAGAACGCCATAAGACAGAGCTCACATGTAGCGTTAGGCGGAAACTGACTTTCAAAAGTGATTGTTTTTTAGGTGTGTACTTATAGATTGTGACACGACTGTTACGCTGCTTCAAACCAGAACATTGTATCTCTTCTCGTTCCGAAGTTATTAGCAACCTTAGAACGCCATAAGACAGAGCTCACATGTAGCGTTAGGCGGAAACTGACTTTCAAAAGTGATTGTTTTAGGTCTGTCAAAAGTGATTGTTTTTTAGGTGTGTACTTATAGATTGTGACACGACTGTTACGCTGCTTCAAACCAGAACATTGTATCTCTTCTCGTTCCGAAGTTATTAGCGACCTTAGAACGCCATCAGACAGAGCTCACATGTAGCGTTAGGCGGAAACTGACTTTCAAAAGTGATTGTTTTTTAGGTGTGTACTTATAGATTGTGACACGACTGTTACGCTGCTTCAAACCAGAACATTGTATCTCTTCTCGTTCCGAAGTTATTAGCGACCTTAGAACGCCATCAGACAGAGCTCACATGTAGCGTTAGGCGGAAACTGACTTTCAAAAGTGATTGTTTTTTAGGTGTGTACTTATAGATTGTGACACGACTGTTACGCTGCTTCAAACCAGAACATTGTATCTCTTCTCGTTCCGAAGTTATTAGCGACCTTAGAACGCCATCAGACAGAGCTCACATGTAGCGTTAGGCGGAAACTGACTTTCAAAAGTGATTGTTTTTTAGGTGTGTACTTATAGATTGTGACACGACTGTTACGCTGCTTCAAACCAGAACATTGTATCTCTTCTCGTTCCGAAGTTATTAGCGACCTTAGAACGCCATCAGACAGAGCTCACATGTAGCGTTAGGCGGAAACTGACTTTCAAAAGTGATTGTTTTTTAGGTGTGTACTTATAGATTGTGACACGACTGTTACGCTGCTTCAAACCAGAACATTGTATCTCTTCTCGTTCCGAAGTTATTAGCGACCTTAGAACGCCATCAGACAGAGCTCACATGTAGCGTTAGGCGGAAACTGACTTTCAAAAGTGATTGTTTTTTAGGTGTGTACTTATAGATTGTGACACGACTGTTACGCTGCTTCAAACCAGAACATTGTATCTCTTCTCGTTCCGAAGTTATTAGCGACCTTAGAACGCCATCAGACAGAGCTCACATGTAGCGTTAGGCGGAAACTGACTTTCAAAAGTGATTGTTTTTTAGGTGTGTACTTATAGATTGTGACACGACTGTTACGCTGCTTCAAACCAGAACATTGTATCTCTTCTCGTTCCGAAGTTATTAGCGACCTTAGAACGCCATCAGACAGAGCTCACATGTAGCGTTAGGCGGAAACTGACTTTCAAAAGTGATTGTTTTTTAGGTGTGTACTTATAGATTGTGACACGACTGTTACGCTGCTTCAAACCAGAACATTGTATCTCTTCTCGTTCCGAAGTTATTAGCGACCTTAGAACGCCATCAGACAGAGCTCACATGTAGCGTTAGGCGGAAACTGACTTTCAAAAGTGATTGTTTTTTAGGTGTGTACTTATAGATTGTGACACGACTGTTACGCTGCTTCAAACCAGAACATTGTATCTCTTCTCGTTCCGAAGTTATTAGCGACCTTAGAACGCCATCAGACAGAGCTCACATGTAGCGTTAGGCGGAAACTGACTTTCAAAAGTGATTGTTTTTTAGGTGTGTACTTATAGATTGTGACACGACTGTTACGCTGCTTCAAACCAGAACATTGTATCTCTTCTCGTTCCGAAGTTATTAGCGACCTTAGAACGCCATCAGACAGAGCTCACATGTAGCGTTAGGCGGAAACTGACTTTCAAAAGTGATTGTTTTTTAGGTGTGTACTTATAGATTGTGACACGACTGTTACGCTGCTTCAAACCAGAACATTGTATCTCTTCTCGTTCCGAAGTTATTAGCGACCTTAGAACGCCATCAGACAGAGCTCACATGTAGCGTTAGGCGGAAACTGACTTTCAAAAGTGATTGTTTTTTAGGTGTGTACTTATAGATTGTGACACGACTGTTACGCTGCTTCAAACCAGAACATTGTATCTCTTCTCGTTCCGAAGTTATTAGCGACCTTAGAACGCCATCAGACAGAGCTCACATGTAGCGTTAGGCGGAAACTGACTTTCAAAAGTGATTGTTTTTTAGGTGTGTACTTATAGATTGTGACACGACTGTTACGCTGCTTCAAACCAGAACATTGTATCTCTTCTCGTTCCGAAGTTATTAGCGACCTTAGAACGCCATCAGACAGAGCTCACATGTAGCGTTAGGCGGAAACTGACTTTCAAAAGTGATTGTTTTTTAGGTGTGTACTTATAGATTGTGACACGACTGTTACGCTGCTTCAAACCAGAACATTGTATCTCTTCTCGTTCCGAAGTTATTAGCGACCTTAGAACGCCATCAGACAGAGCTCACATGTAGCGTTAGGCGGAAACTGACTTTCAAAAGTGATTGTTTTTTAGGTGTGTACTTATAGATTGTGACACGACTGTTACGCTGCTTCAAACCAGAACATTGTATCTCTTCTCGTTCCGAAGTTATTAGCGACCTTAGAACGCCATCAGACAGAGCTCACATGTAGCGTTAGGCGGAAACTGACTTTCAAAAGTGATTGTTTTTTAGGTGTGTACTTATAGATTGTGACACGACTGTTACGCTGCTTCAAACCAGAACATTGTATCTCTTCTCGTTCCGAAGTTATTAGCGACCTTAGAACGCCATCAGACAGAGCTCACATGTAGCGTTAGGCGGAAACTGACTTTCAAAAGTGATTGTTTTTTAGGTGTGTACTTATAGATTGTGACACGACTGTTACGCTGCTTCAAACCAGAACATTGTATCTCTTCTCGTTCCGAAGTTATTAGCGACCTTAGAACGCCATCAGACAGAGCTCACATGTAGCGTTAGGCGGAAACTGACTTTCAAAAGTGATTGTTTTTTAGGTGTGTACTTATAGATTGTGACACGACTGTTACGCTGCTTCAAACCAGAACATTGTATCTCTTCTCGTTCCGAAGTTATTAGCGACCTTAGAACGCCATCAGACAGAGCTCACATGTAGCGTTAGGCGGAAACTGACTTTCAAAAGTGATTGTTTTTTAGGTGTGTACTTATAGATTGTGACACGACTGTTACGCTGCTTCAAACCAGAACATTGTATCTCTTCTCGTTCCGAAGTTATTAGCGACCTTAGAACGCCATCAGACAGAGCTCACATGTAGCGTTAGGCGGAAACTGACTTTCAAAAGTGATTGTTTTTTAGGTGTGTACTTATAGATTGTGACACGACTGTTACGCTGCTTCAAACCAGAACATTGTATCTCTTCTCGTTCCGAAGTTATTAGCGACCTTAGAACGCCATCAGACAGAGCTCACATGTAGCGTTAGGCGGAAACTGACTTTCAAAAGTGATTGTTTTTTAGGTGTGTACTTATAGATTGTGACACGACTGTTACGCTGCTTCAAACCAGAACATTGTATCTCTTCTCGTTCCGAAGTTATTAGCGACCTTAGAACGCCATCAGACAGAGCTCACATGTAGCGTTAGGCGGAAACTGACTTTCAAAAGTGATTGTTTTTTAGGTGTGTACTTATAGATTGTGACACGACTGTTACGCTGCTTCAAACCAGAACATTGTATCTCTTCTCGTTCCGAAGTTATTAGCGACCTTAGAACGCCATCAGACAGAGCTCACATGTAGCGTTAGGCGGAAACTGACTTTCAAAAGTGATTGTTTTTTAGGTGTGTACTTATAGATTGTGACACGACTGTTACGCTGCTTCAAACCAGAACATTGTATCTCTTCTCGTTCCGAAGTTATTAGCGACCTTAGAACGCCATCAGACAGAGCTCACATGTAGCGTTAGGCGGAAACTGACTTTCAAAAGTGATTGTTTTTTAGGTGTGTACTTATAGATTGTGACACGACTGTTACGCTGCTTCAAACCAGAACATTGTATCTCTTCTCGTTCCGAAGTTATTAGCGACCTTAGAACGCCATCAGACAGAGCTCACATGTAGCGTTAGGCGGAAACTGACTTTCAAAAGTGATTGTTTTTTAGGTGTGTACTTATAGATTGTGACACGACTGTTACGCTGCTTCAAACCAGAACATTGTATCTCTTCTCGTTCCGAAGTTATTAGCGACCTTAGAACGCCATCAGACAGAGCTCACATGTAGCGTTAGGCGGAAACTGACTTTCAAAAGTGATTGTTTTTTAGGTGTGTACTTATAGATTGTGACACGACTGTTACGCTGCTTCAAACCAGAACATTGTATCTCTTCTCGTTCCGAAGTTATTAGCGACCTTAGAACGCCATCAGACAGAGCTCACATGTAGCGTTAGGCGGAAACTGACTTTCAAAAGTGATTGTTTTTTAGGTGTGTACTTATAGATTGTGACACGACTGTTACGCTGCTTCAAACCAGAACATTGTATCTCTTCTCGTTCCGAAGTTATTAGCGACCTTAGAACGCCATCAGACAGAGCTCACATGTAGCGTTAGGCGGAAACTGACTTTCAAAAGTGATTGTTTTTTAGGTGTGTACTTATAGATTGTGACACGACTGTTACGCTGCTTCAAACCAGAACATTGTATCTCTTCTCGTTCCGAAGTTATTAGCGACCTTAGAACGCCATCAGACAGAGCTCACATGTAGCGTTAGGCGGAAACTGACTTTCAAAAGTGATTGTTTTTTAGGTGTGTACTTATAGATTGTGACACGACTGTTACGCTGCTTCAAACCAGAACATTGTATCTCTTCTCGTTCCGAAGTTATTAGCGACCTTAGAACGCCATCAGACAGAGCTCACATGTAGCGTTAGGCGGAAACTGACTTTCAAAAGTGATTGTTTTTTAGGTGTGTACTTATAGATTGTGACACGACTGTTACGCTGCTTCAAACCAGAACATTGTATCTCTTCTCGTTCCGAAGTTATTAGCGACCTTAGAACGCCATCAGACAGAGCTCACATGTAGCGTTAGGCGGAAACTGACTTTCAAAAGTGATTGTTTTTTAGGTGTGTACTTATAGATTGTGACACGACTGTTACGCTGCTTCAAACCAGAACATTGTATCTCTTCTCGTTCCGAAGTTATTAGCGACCTTAGAACGCCATCAGACAGAGCTCACATGTAGCGTTAGGCGGAAACTGACTTTCAAAAGTGATTGTTTTTTAGGTGTGTACTTATAGATTGTGACACGACTGTTACGCTGCTTCAAACCAGAACATTGTATCTCTTCTCGTTCCGAAGTTATTAGCGACCTTAGAACGCCATCAGACAGAGCTCACATGTAGCGTTAGGCGGAAACTGACTTTCAAAAGTGATTGTTTTTTAGGTGTGTACTTATAGATTGTGACACGACTGTTACGCTGCTTCAAACCAGAACATTGTATCTCTTCTCGTTCCGAAGTTATTAGCGACCTTAGAACGCCATCAGACAGAGCTCACATGTAGCGTTAGGCGGAAACTGACTTTCAAAAGTGATTGTTTTTTAGGTGTGTACTTATAGATTGTGACACGACTGTTACGCTGCTTCAAACCAGAACATTGTATCTCTTCTCGTTCCGAAGTTATTAGCGACCTTAGAACGCCATCAGACAGAGCTCACATGTAGCGTTAGGCGGAAACTGACTTTCAAAAGTGATTGTTTTTTAGGTGTGTACTTATAGATTGTGACACGACTGTTACGCTGCTTGCCATCAGACAGACCTCACATGTAGCGTTAGTCGGAAACTGACTTTCAAAAGTGATTGTTCTTTAGGTGTGTACTTATAGATTGTGACACAACTGTTACGCTGCTTCAAACCAGAACATTGTATCTCTTCTCTTTCCGAAGTTATTAGCGACCTTAGAACGCCATCAGACAGAGCTCACATGTAGCGTTAGGCGGAAACTGACTTTCAAAAGTGATTGTTTTTTAGGTGTGTACTTATAGATTGTGACACGACTGTTACGCTGCTTCAAACCAGAACATTGTATCTCTTCTCGTTCCGAAGTTATTAGCGACCTTAGAACGCCATCAGACAGAGCTCACATGTAAGTGATTGTTTTTAGGTGTGTACTTATAGATTGTGACACGACTGTTACGCTGCTTCAAACCAGAACATTGTATCTCTTCTCGTTCCGAAGTTATTAGCGACCTTAGAACGCCATCAGACAGAGCTCACATGTAGCGTTAGGCGGAAACTGACTTTCAAAAGTGATTGTTTTTTAGGTGTGTACTTATAGATTGTGACACGACTGTTACGCTGCTTCAAACCAGAACATTGTATCTCTTCTCGTTCCGAAGTTATTAGCGACCTTAGAACGCCATCAGACAGAGCTCACATGTAGCGTTAGGCGGAAACTGACTTTCAAAAGTGATTGTTTTTTAGGTGTGTACTTATAGATTGTGACACGACTGTTACGCTGCTTCAAACCAGAACATTGTATCTCTTCTCGTTCCGAAGTTATTAGCGACCTTAGAACGCCATCAGACAGAGCTTACATGTAGCGTTAGGCGGAAACTGACTTTCAAAAGTGATTGTTTTTTAGGTGTGTACTTATAGATTGTGACACGACTGTTACGCTGCTTCAAACCAGAACATTGTATCTCTTCTCGTTCCGAAGTTATTAGCGACCTTAGAACGCCATCAGACAGAGCTCACATGTAGCGTTAGGCGGAAACTGACTTTCAAAAGTGATTGTTTTTTAGGTGTGTACTTATAGATTGTGACACGACTGTTACGCTGCTTCAAACCAGAACATTGTATCTCTTCTCGTTCCGAAGTTATTAGCGACCTTAGAACGCCATCAGACAGAGCTCACATGTAGCGTTAGGCGGAAACTGACTTTCAAAAGTGATTGTTTTTTAGGTGTGTACTTATAGATTGTGACACGACTGTTACGCTGCTTCAAACCAGAACATTGTATCTCTTCTCGTTCCGAAGTTATTAGCGACCTTAGAACGCCATCAGACAGAGCTCACATGTAGCGTTAGGCGGAAACTGACTTTCAAAAGTGATTGTTTTTTAGGTGTGTACTTATAGATTGTGACACGACTGTTACGCTGCTTCAAACCAGAACATTGTATCTCTTCTCGTTCCGAAGTTATTAGCGACCTTAGAACGCCATCAGACAGAGCTCACATGTAGCGTTAGGCGGAAACTGACTTTCAAAAGTGATTGTTTTTTAGGTGTGTACTTATAGATTGTGACACGACTGTTACGCTGCTTCAAACCAGAACATTGTATCTCTTCTCGTTCCGAAGTTATTAGCGACCTTAGAACGCCATCAGACAGAGCTCACATGTAGCGTTAGGCGGAAACTGACTTTCAAAAGTGATTGTTTTTTAGGTGTGTACTTATAGATTGTGACACGACTGTTACGCTGCTTCAAACCAGAACATTGTATCTCTTCTCGTTCCGAAGTTATTAGCGACCTTAGAACGCCATCAGACAGAGCTCACATGTAGCGTTAGGCGGAAACTGACTTTCAAAAGTGATTGTTTTTTAGGTGTGTACTTATAGATTGTGACACGACTGTTACGCTGCTTCAAACCAGAACTTGTTTTTTAGGTGTGTACTTATAGATTGTGACACGACTGTTACGCTGCTTCAAACCAGAACATTGTATCTCTTCTCGTTCCGAAGTTATTAGCGACCTTAGAACGCCATCAGACAGAGCTCACATGTAGCGTTAGGCGGAAACTGACTTTCAAAAGTGATTGTTTTTTAGGTGTGTACTTATAGATTGTGACACGACTGTTACGCTGCTTCAAACCAGAACATTGTATCTCTTCTCGTTCCGAAGTTATTAGCGACCTTAGAACGCCATCAGACAGAGCTCACATGTAGCGTTAGGCGGAAACTGACTTTCAAAAGTGATTGTTTTTTAGGTGTGTACTTATAGATTGTGACACGACTGTTACGCTGCTTCAAACCAGAACATTGTATCTCTTCTCGTTCCGAAGTTATTAGCGACCTTAGAACGCCATCAGACAGAGCTCACATGTAGCGTTAGGCGGAAACTGACTTTCAAAAGTGATTGTTTTTTAGGTGTGTACTTATAGATTGTGACACGACTGTTACGCTGCTTCAAACCAGAACATTGTATCTCTTCTCGTTCCGAAGTTATTAGCGACCTTAGAACGCCATCAGACAGAGCTCACATGTAGCGTTAGGCGGAAACTGACTTTCAAAAGTGATTGTTTTTTAGGTGTGTACTTATAGATTGTGACACGACTGTTACGCTGCTTCAAACCAGAACATTGTATCTCTTCTCGTTCCGAAGTTATTAGCGACCTTAGAACGCCATCAGACAGAGCTCACATGTAGCGTTAGGCGGAAACTGACTTTCAAAAGTGATTGTTTTTTAGGTGTGTACTTATAGATTGTGACACGACTGTTACGCTGCTTCAAACCAGAACATTGTATCTCTTCTCGTTCCGAAGTTATTAGCGACCTTAGAACGCCATCAGACAGAGCTCACATGTAGCGTTAGGCGGAAACTGACTTTCAAAAGTGATTGTTTTTTAGGTGTGTACTTATAGATTGTGACACGACTGTTACGCTGCTTCAAACCAGAACATTGTATCTCTTCTCGTTCCGAAGTTATTAGCGACCTTAGAACGCCATCAGACAGAGCTCACATGTAGCGTTAGGCGGAAACTGACTTTCAAAAGTGATTGTTTTTTAGGTGTGTACTTATAGATTGTGACACGACTGTTACGCTGCTTCAAACCAGAACATTGTATCTCTTCTCGTTCCGAAGTTATTAGCGACCTTAGAACGCCATCAGACAGAGCTCACATGTAGCGTTAGGCGGAAACTGACTTTCAAAAGTGATTGTTTTTTAGGTGTGTACTTATAGATTGTGACACGACTGTTACGCTGCTTCAAACCAGAACATTGTATCTCTTCTCGTTCCGAAGTTATTAGCGACCTTAGAACGCCATCAGACAGAGCTCACATGTAGCGTTAGGCGGAAACTGACTTTCAAAAGTGATTGTTTTTTAGGTGTGTACTTATAGATTGTGACACGACTGTTACGCTGCTTCAAACCAGAACATTGTATCTCTTCTCGTTCCGAAGTTATTAGCGACCTTAGAACGCCATCAGACAGAGCTCACATGTAGCGTTAGGCGGAAACTGACTTTCAAAAGTGATTGTTTTTTAGGTGTGTACTTATAGATTGTGACACGACTGTTACGCTGCTTCAAACCAGAACATTGTATCTCTTCTCGTTCCGAAGTTATTAGCGACCTTAGAACGCCATCAGACAGAGCTCACATGTAGCGTTAGGCGGAAACTGACTTTCAAAAGTGATTGTTTTTTAGGTGTGTACTTATAGATTGTGACACGACTGTTACGCTGCTTCAAACCAGAACATTGTATCTCTTCTCGTTCCGAAGTTATTAGCGACCTTAGAACGCCATCAGACAGAGCTCACATGTAGCGTTAGGCGGAAACTGACTTTCAAAAGTGATTGTTTTTTAGGTGTGTACTTATAGATTGTGACACGACTGTTACGCTGCTTCAAACCAGAACATTGTATCTCTTCTCGTTCCGAAGTTATTAGCGACCTTAGAACGCCATCAGACAGAGCTCACATGTAGCGTTAGGCGGAAACTGACTTTCAAAAGTGATTGTTTTTTAGGTGTGTACTTATAGATTGTGACACGACTGTTACGCTGCTTCAAACCAGAACATTGTATCTCTTCTCGTTCCGAAGTTATTAGCGACCTTAGAACGCCATCAGACAGAGCTCACATGTAGCGTTAGGCGGAAACTGACTTTCAAAAGTGATTGTTTTTTAGGTGTGTACTTATAGATTGTGACACGACTGTTACGCTGCTTCAAACCAGAACATTGTATCTCTTCTCGTTCCGAAGTTATTAGCGACCTTAGAACGCCATCAGACAGAGCTCACATGTAGCGTTAGGCGGAAACTGACTTTCAAAAGTGATTGTTTTTTAGGTGTGTACTTATAGATTGTGACACGACTGTTACGCTGCTTCAAACCAGAACATTGTATCTCTTCTCGTTCCGAAGTTATTAGCGACCTTAGAACGCCATCAGACAGAGCTCACATGTAGCGTTAGGCGGAAACTGACTTTCAAAAGTGATTGTTTTTTAGGTGTGTACTTATAGATTGTGACACGACTGTTACGCTGCTTCAAACCAGAACATTGTATCTCTTCTCGTTCCGAAGTTATTAGCGACCTTAGAACGCCATCAGACAGAGCTCACATGTAGCGTTAGGCGGAAACTGACTTTCAAAAGTGATTGTTTTTTAGGTGTGTACTTATAGATTGTGACACGACTGTTACGCTGCTTCAAACCAGAACATTGTATCACTTCTCGTTCCGAAGTTATTAGCGACCTTAGAACGCCATCAGACAGAGCTCACATGTAGCGTTAGGCGGAAACTGACTTTCAAAAGTGATTGTTTTTTAGGTGTGTACTTATAGATTGTGACACGACTGTTACGCTGCTTCAAACCAGAACATTGTATCTCTTCTCGTTCCGAAGTTATTAGCGACCTTAGAACGCCATCAGACAGAGCTCACATGTAGCGTTAGGCGGAAACTGACTTTCAAAAGTGATTGTTTTTTAGGTGTGTACTTATAGATTGTGACACGACTGTTACGCTGCTTCAAACCAGAACATTGTATCTCTTCTCGTTCCGAAGTTATTAGCGACCTTAGAACGCCATCAGACAGAGCTCACATGTAGCGTTAGGCGGAAACTGACTTTCAAAAGTGATTGTTTTTTAGGTGTGTACTTATAGATTGTGACACGACTGTTACGCTGCTTCAAACCAGAACATTGTATCTCTTCTCGTTCCGAAGTTATTAGCGACCTTAGAACGCCATCAGACAGAGCTCACATGTAGCGTTAGGCGGAAACTGACTTTCAAAAGTGATTGTTTTTTAGGTGTGTACTTATAGATTGTGACACGACTGTTACGCTGCTTCAAACCAGAACATTGTATCTCTTCTCGTTCCGAAGTTATTAGCGACCTTAGAACGCCATCAGACAGAGCTCACATGTAGCGTTAGGCGGAAACTGACTTTCAAAAGTGATTGTTTTTTAGGTGTGTACTTATAGATTGTGACACGACTGTTACGCTGCTTCAAACCAGAACATTGTATCTCTTCTCGTTCCGAAGTTATTAGCGACCTTAGAACGCCATCAGACAGAGCTCACATGTAGCGTTAGGCGGAAACTGACTTTCAAAAGTGATTGTTTTTTAGGTGTGTACTTATAGATTGTGACACGACTGTTACGCTGCTTCAAACCAGAACATTGTATCTCTTCTCGTTCCGAAGTTATTAGCGACCTTAGAACGCCATCAGACAGAGCTCACATGTAGCGTTAGGCGGAAACTGACTTTCAAAAGTGATTGTTTTTTAGGTGTGTACTTATAGATTGTGACACGACTGTTACGCTGCTTCAAACCAGAACATTGTATCTCTTCTCGTTCCGAAGTTATTAGCGACCTTAGAACGCCATCAGACAGAGCTCACATGTAGCGTTAGGCGGAAACTGACTTTCAAAAGTGATTGTTTTTTAGGTGTGTACTTATAGATTGTGACACGACTGTTACGCTGCTTCAAACCAGAACATTGTATCTCTTCTCGTTCCGAAGTTATTAGCGACCTTAGAACGCCATCAGACAGAGCTCACATGTAGCGTTAGGCGGAAACTGACTTTCAAAAGTGATTGTTTTTTAGGTGTGTACTTATAGATTGTGACACGACTGTTACGCTGCTTCAAACCAGAACATTGTATCTCTTCTCGTTCCGAAGTTATTAGCGACCTTAGAACGCCATCAGACAGAGCTCACATGTAGCGTTAGGCGGAAACTGACTTTCAAAAGTGATTGTTTTTTAGGTGTGTACTTATAGATTGTGACACGACTGTTACGCTGCTTCAAACCAGAACATTGTATCACTTCTCGTTCCGTGTTTTTTAGGTGTGTACTTATAGATTGTGACACGACTGTTACGCTGCTTCAAACCAGAACATTGTATCTCTTCTCGTTCCGAAGTTATTAGCGACCTTAGAACGCCATCAGACAGAGCTCACATGTAGCGTTAGGCGGAAACTGACTTTCAAAAGTGATTGTTTTTTAGGTGTGTACTTATAGATTGTGACACGACTGTTACGCTGCTTCAAACCAGAACATTGTATCTCTTCTCGTTCCGAAGTTATTAGCGACCTTAGAACGCCATCAGACAGAGCTCACATGTAGCGTTAGGCGGAAACTGACTTTCAAAAGTGATTGTTTTTTAGGTGTGTACTTATAGATTGTGACACGACTGTTACGCTGCTTCAAACCAGAACATTGTATCTCTTCTCGTTCCGAAGTTATTAGCGACCTTAGAACGCCATCAGACAGAGCTCACATGTAGCGTTAGGCGGAAACTGACTTTCAAAAGTGATTGTTTTTTAGGTGTGTACTTATAGATTGTGACACGACTGTTACGCTGCTTCAAACCAGAACATTGTATCTCTTCTCGTTCCGAAGTTATTAGCGACCTTAGAACGCCATCAGACAGAGCTCACATGTAGCGTTAGGCGGAAACTGACTTTCAAAAGTGATTGTTTTTTAGGTGTGTACTTATAGATTGTGACACGACTGTTACGCTGCTTCAAACCAGAACATTGTATCTCTTCTCGTTCCGAAGTTATTAGCGACCTTAGAACGCCATCAGACAGAGCTCACATGTAGCGTTAGGCGGAAACTGACTTTCAAAAGTGATTGTTTTTTAGGTGTGTACTTATAGATTGTGACACGACTGTTACGCTGCTTCAAACCAGAACATTGTATCTCTTCTCGTTCCGAAGTTATTAGCGACCTTAGAACGCCATCAGACAGAGCTCACATGTAGCGTTAGGCGGAAACTGACTTTCAAAAGTGATTGTTTTTTAGGTGTGTACTTATAGATTGTGACACGACTGTTACGCTGCTTCAAACCAGAACATTGTATCTCTTCTCGTTCCGAAGTTATTAGCGACCTTAGAACGCCATCAGACAGAGCTCACATGTAGCGTTAGGCGGAAACTGACTTTCAAAAGTGATTGTTTTTTAGGTGTGTACTTATAGATTGTGACACGACTGTTACGCTGCTTCAAACCAGAACATTGTATCTCTTCTCGTTCCGAAGTTATTAGCGACCTTAGAACGCCATCAGACAGAGCTCACATGTAGCGTTAGGCGGAAACTGACTTTCAAAAGTGATTGTTTTTTAGGTGTGTACTTATAGATTGTGACACGACTGTTACGCTGCTTCAAACCAGAACATTGTATCTCTTCTCGTTCCGAAGTTATTAGCGACCTTAGAACGCCATCAGACAGAGCTCACATGTAGCGTTAGGCGGAAACTGACTTTCAAAAGTGATTGTTTTTTAGGTGTGTACTTATAGATTGTGACACGACTGTTACGCTGCTTCAAACCAGAACATTGTATCTCTTCTCGTTCCGAAGTTATTAGCGACCTTAGAACGCCATCAGACAGAGCTCACATGTAGCGTTAGGCGGAAAC
The DNA here is from genome assembly GCA_031893035.1 of Dermolepida albohirtum. NCBI lineage: Eukaryota > Metazoa > Arthropoda > Insecta > Coleoptera > Scarabaeidae > Dermolepida > Dermolepida albohirtum. The sequence goes on from JAVIWB010000660.1 coordinate 15,459, forward strand.
TGACTTTCAAAAGTGATTGTTTTTTAGGTGTGTACTTATAGATTGTGACACGACTGTTACGCTGCTTCAAACCAGAACATTGTATCTCTTCTCGTTCCGAAGTTATTAGCGACCTTAGAACGCCATCAGACAGAGCTCACATGTAGCGTTAGGCGGAAACTGACTTTCAAAAGTGATTGTTTTTTAGGTGTGTACTTATAGATTGTGACACGACTGTTACGCTGCTTCAAACCAGAACATTGTATCTCTTCTCGTTCCGAAGTTATTAGCGACCTTAGAACGCCATCAGACAGAGCTCACATGTAGCGTTAGGCGGAAACTGACTTTCAAAAGTGATTGTTTTTTAGGTGTGTACTTATAGATTGTGACACGACTGTTACGCTGCTTCAAACCAGAACATTGTATCTCTTCTCGTTCCGAAGTTATTAGCGACCTTAGAACGCCATCAGACAGAGCTCACATGTAGCGTTAGGCGGAAACTGACTTTCAAAAGTGATTGTTTTTTAGGTGTGTACTTATAGATTGTGACACGACTGTTACGCTGCTTCAAACCAGAACATTGTATCTCTTCTCGTTCCGAAGTTATTAGCGACCTTAGAACGCCATCAGACAGAGCTCACATGTAGCGTTAGGCGGAAACTGACTTTCAAAAGTGATTGTTTTTTAGGTGTGTACTTATAGATTGTGACACGACTGTTACGCTGCTTCAAACCAGAACATTGTATCTCTTCTCGTTCCGAAGTTATTAGCGACCTTAGAACGCCATCAGACAGAGCTCACATGTAGCGTTGATTGTTTTTTAGGTGTGTACTTATAGATTGTGACACGACTGTTACGCTGCTTCAAACCAGAACATTGTATCTCTTCTCGTTCCGAAGTTATTAGCGACCTTAGAACGCCATCAGACAGAGCTCACATGTAGCGTTAGGCGGAAACTGACTTTCAAAAGTGATTGTTTTTTAGGTGTGTACTTATAGATTGTGACACGACTGTTACGCTGCTTCAAACCAGAACATTGTATCTCTTCTCGTTCCGAAGTTATTAGCGACCTTAGAACGCCATCAGACAGAGCTCACATGTAGCGTTAGGCGGAAACTGACTTTCAAAAGTGATTGTTTTTTAGGTGTGTACTTATAGATTGTGACACGACTGTTACGCTGCTTCAAACCAGAACATTGTATCTCTTCTCGTTCCGAAGTTATTAGCGACCTTAGAACGCCATCAGACAGAGCTCACATGTAGCGTTAGGCGGAAACTGACTTTCAAAAGTGATTGTTTTTTAGGTGTGTACTTATAGATTGTGACACGACTGTTACGCTGCTTCAAACCAGAACATTGTATCTCTTCTCGTTCCGAAGTTATTAGCGACCTTAGAACGCCATCAGACAGAGCTCACATGTAGCGTTAGGCGGAAACTGACTTTCAAAAGTGATTGTTTTTTAGGTGTACTTATAGACGCTGCTTCAAACCAGAACATTGTATCTCTTCTCGTTCCGAAGTTATTAGCGACCTTAGAACGCCATCAGACAGAGCTCACATGTAGCGTTAGGCGGAAACTGACTTTCAAAAGTGATTGTTTTTTAGGTGTGTACTTATAGATTGTGACACGACTGTTACGCTGCTTCAAACCAGAACATTGTATCTCTTCTCGTTCCGAAGTTATTAGCGACCTTAGAACGCCATCAGACAGAGCTCACATGTAGCGTTAGGCGGAAACTGACTTTCAAAAGTGATT
>JAVIWB010000661.1:0-16598 GCA_031893035.1 Dermolepida albohirtum
GTTTTGCTTTGTTTTAAAGCTTTTTTTGTTTTCGTTTTTTTTTCCTTTTTTTTTGTTTTAAAAAATTCCCCCCCCCCGGCAGCAGAACCGTCTTTGTTTTCAAAAATTAATTCTCTGCTTTTTTTGTTTATTTTAACATCCTGTCTTGAATTTTTTCCAAATTTATTTTTAAATTCATGAAGCGGAATGCCAAGGGATTCTTCTAAATACCTGGAATCATATTTTTTGGTGTCAACTTTTTCATGTTTTGAAGTTGGTTTTTTAGGCCGTCTTTGCTGTTCATCTTCAATAAAAAAATCATCATAATCGTCGTCATAATTTTTACTCATTTTTTTAACCCCCTTCAAAATTAACAAAAATCAAAATATACCGAAACCCCTATAGTGTTTAATTTTTCAATTAAACTATAACTAAAACCAATTGCCGGCGGAAACTCAGTATCAAGTTTTTCAAACACAACATAAATGTCGCACTCTCCGTCATATTTATAAGCAGCGGTGATATTTCTTTAAATTTGGGTATAAGCTTATCAATAAAAGCCTCTAGCCTTGCGTCAATAAAATTGTCGCTCATAACCTCTGTTTTAAAAACTATAAAACTGCTCGGAGTATTAATTGGATTAGCAACCTTAAGATCTTCAAAGGTAGACATATCGTAGGCATTAATATCTAAAATATCTTCAATAATTTCCATATTAAATTCTTTTAAAAACATAAACTCAATTTCAAAATGATAGCTTGAATTTCCGTATCTGTTTTTAACAAACAGTTTAACCGTATTATTTTTATCCAGTCTTGTATCATACAGGCAGGTGGGAACCGCGCGTTTATCTCTTTTTAAATCGCGTTCATTAACTTTGTTTTCTTTCCAGTATGAAACAGAAAGTATTTGTTTATCGTTCATTTCTACCTCTTTTTAATTAAACTTATTATTCATAATCAAAATAAATATTTACGCCAAGCTCTGCAAGTTTTAATATTGCATCATTGTGAAAACCAACCGCAGGAGGGAACTCATTGTCTAAATTTTTATATACAATATAAATATCACAATCTCCGTCGTAATTATTTAAAATAGGAGCTATAGTTTTTAATTTTGGTGCTATTTTATCTATAAACGAATCAAATTTGGCATCAACATAATTGTCATTCATAATATCTGTTCTAAAAACAATATAGCTATTTGGTAAATTATTATTTTTTTCAATCGGTGCTTCTTTTAGCGGAACAATATCATACGCTTTTAATTCTAAAATCTTTTCAAGTTCGCTTAAATCAAAATCTTTAAAAAACGAAAATTCAATTTCAAAATAATAAGAAGTATTGCCATATCTGTCTTTGTAATTTAGAGTAACTGTTTTGCCGCTTCTGAAATCATATGAACAAGTTGGCACAGCCCAGTCTTTCTCTTTTTAATTTTCTTTCATCAATATTTTTTTTTTAATAAAGGTCTGCTTAATTTTTCAGGTTTTATTTCAAAATTCATTTCAACCTCTCATTTTTATAATTTTAGCATCAAAATTTATAATTGTAAATTTTTGATTAAATATTTTAAAATAACTCTTTTTTATAACTAACAGAAATCAAATTATATCAAAACCCCTATAGCGTTTCTAAAAATCAATATCTAAGGACGCATCTATTTTATTAATAATTCGTAATGTTTGTTCACTAAAGAATATAGAAGGCATATTCTCTTTTTCAAAGTTATTTATAACAACTGTAAACACTGAATTACATTTGTAGTTTTTTAAAATTAGCGATAATTCTGTAAAATCTGAACTTAAGTTTTTAACGAACTTGTCAAATTCTTCATTAATTAAAAAATTATTGAAATTTTCGGATTTGAACCAAATAAGTGAAGATCTTTTACCGGTAGCTTTATTAATTTTTGCATCTTTAAGCGAAATGAATTTATTAGGTATTAGATTAATGATGTTTTTAAAATCATCTATATTTAAATTTTTTTCCGAAGTAATTAAAAAATTAAAATGATAATTAAGCTGCTCCATTACCTATTTCCTCCCATTCCATTGTTTGATGGAATATTTCTTGTTTTCTCAGTGTCACCATATGTAATTAAAAATTCATTTTTTGTCATTTCTAAATCAGTATGTAACTCACCTTTTTTACTTCTTATAGTTACAGTATCTCCATTGTAAAAATCATAACGCGAATTGGAATTGCTCCGTATTCTATTTTAATTTCCTCAGGATCTAATCCATAGCTTTCAAGATATTTTTCGCTGAATTTTGTTATATTTCCCATGTTTGAATTTGTATGCGGCTTAGCTAATATGACTGATTGCATGTCAGTTGCATCAAAATCTTCAATAAAATTATCAACATTAATCTTTGGCATAAAATCCTCCGTTTAAATAAACTCATAAAATATGGATGAATTTATTTCTGACAATAGTTTTATTGTTTCAGAATATAAACCAAGAGATGGAGTATATTCTGAATCTAAGTTCTCAAATACTATATAAAAATCGCAAAGTCCATCATACTCATTTAAAAATTGTTTTATCTTAATAAATGATGGATAGATTTTTTTTATAAATTTATGAAATCTAACGTCAATTAAAACATCATTCAAAGTTTCTGTTTTAAATATAACGAAAGAATTTTTTTAATTGTCTGTAATCTTTTGTTTTGCTGTATTAATATTTATTATTTTATTTGCTTTAAAACCTAAAGCATTCTCTAACTCTGTAAAATTAAATTCTTTTAGAAATGAAAATTCAATTTCAAAATAATATTTCGTTAGATTGTTCTTGTCGTCCTTATAATTAATTGTAATTGTATTATTTTCACAAATGTCAAAATGACTTGTCGGCAGGGCACCGTATTCGCGTTTTATATCCATGTGATATATTCCGTGTTGCCTTAAAAATTTTGCTGCTCATACTTACCTCTCATTTTTATAATTTTAGCATCAAAATTTATAATTGTAAATGTATAAATTATTAGTTAATAGTTTTTAACATTAAATTATGTATATAGTAAAACAAAGCAAAAACAAATTGCTTGCAACACTTTTTAAAACGGGCACTTTATGTTAAAATTATTGCATGGAAAAATTTAAGGTTTCAAACAGTTTAATCAGCCTTGCTGAAGAATTTAATAAAAATAATGTTGTGTTATATATTGTTGGCGGTTTTGTTCGCAATAATTTAATGAATATAAAAAGCAGCGATATTGATATAACAGGGTCATTGCTTCCGCAAGCAGTTATGCAGTTATGTAATAATATTGGATGCAGAGCCCAGGAGGTTAACTCCAGACTTGGCACACTGTTAATTACAACCATTGAGGGTGAGCAGTATGAATATACCACATTCAGAACTGAAAATTATCCCGAGGGCGGCGCACACTCGCCAAGTGATGTTTCCTTCACACAGGAAATAGAAAAAGATGCGCAGCGCCGTGATTTTACCTGTAACGCAATATACTATAATATTCTTTCCGGAGAGTTAACAGATATTTATAACGGTGCCATAGATATAAAAAACAAAACTCTTCGCGCTATAGAAAGACCGGAATTTGTGTTTAAGAGCGACGGATTAAGAATTTTAAGGTTAATTAGATTTGCCTTAGAATTAAATTTTAAAATAGATTCTAAAACAAAAAAAACTGCCACAATAATGGCATATCAGTTAAAAGATATTGCGGCTGAAAGAAAGCTTAAAGAGCTTAGGCAAATAATAGCTGCCGATTATAAATATAATTTAGGGCAGAAAAAAACAAATATAATAAAACTTCTTAACGAAACAAAAATATGGAAATTTTTATTTAAATCTAACATGAGACCTAATTTTAGGCTTTTAACTTCGGGTATGTTCTATAAAGGGTATTTAAACAGTAATGCCGATACCTGCTATTTAGCTTTTATGTGTTTATTAATAAATTCAATGCTTGGCAAAACAAAAAAAACAGATTCTAACCTAAAATTTGTTGCAAACAACATTTTTGGAGCGCAAGGGCTAAAAGAAAGCAACCACAATTCAACCAGCGTTTTACAGGTATATGAGTTTCTTTATATTTTTGAAAATATAAAAAACGATAATGTTTATAAAACAAATCTTTGCATTTGTTATAATTCATTAACAGATATTGAAAAAGAATATATAAGCCAGGTTTTAAAAAATAAAATAAATATTGTTAAAGAACACTTGGCTTATATGGCATTAAAGAATATACCTAATAAAATTGATGAACTAGACATAACAAACGATGAAATAATTAACAAGCTTAATGTTCCTAATCAGTTAATTTCTAAAATAAAACAAAAACTGTTTTTATTAGTTATAGAAGAAAAAATAAAAAATAATAAAGAAGACTTATTTGACATGGTAAGTAAGTTAAAAATAACAAGAGGTTAATGCCCTCTTTTTTACATAAAAAACATAAAAACTTCCATACTAAAATAAAAAAGTGTTGAGGTTTTTTATGGCAGAAAAAAAGAATACAGACAATAATATAACAACAGTTAAAATAAAAAATAAAATTAAGCCCGACGGCAGCCGCGAAACAATTATTAAAACCGACAGCCCGGAATATAAAACCAGTATGCCCGGTATTAACGCAGACACAGAGAAGTTTTTGGTAAACAGCACGCCTAATAACATTGTTAATTATGAAAAAAAACTTCTTAATGTTAAAAATAGGGCAGATTATAAAAAAAAAGGTATTGAACCTGCTACTGTAATTATAACCGAAAAATACGAAGTTAAAGAACCTGTAGTAAAAAACAATGAACAGATTTTTAGCGAATCTAAAAAACAGCTGGGTAAAGAAAAGGTTGTTAAAAAAGATAATACGGGCAAATTACTGATTGGGCTAAGCCTGATAAGTTTTGTTTTGGTTATGGTAATAACCGGAAGTTTTTTTACGCTTTCCGGCACAGGAAACAACATAATTGGTAACGGAACAGTTATTAACGGTGTAGATGTCGGAAATAAAAAAATTGATGATGCGGTAACGCTGCTTTCTACATCTTTTAATAAAAAGGCAGAAGACTTTGAACTGAAAATTAAATACGGTGATAAACAATGGATTTTCGGTAACGGAGATTTTACAGTTACAAGCGATATTCACACTATAATAGAAGAAGCTCAGAAGCGGGACGAAATAAACCAGTCGCACGTAAGCCAGTTAAAAATAATCAATAAACTAAAAAATGAAGGAGTAAGCATTAATGTTGCCTTTAATTATATATTTGTTGGGCTTGATAGTAAAATAGATGAAATAATATCAGAAATCGAAATTGAACCTGTTAACAGCGAAATTTCTTTTAATCCGCAAAATTCTAACATGTTTAAAATAACCGATCATAAAAGCGGGCTTAGAGTTAACAGAGAAAAACTATATGAAGATATTAATAACCAGTTTATAAAAAGTAATAAAATTGAGGTTGAAATTGTAACTATGGAAGAACTTCCAAATGTTACAAGTGAATATAACAAAACTTTAACTGATAAAGTAAGTGCATTTAAAACAAATGTTTCAGACAGTACCGGGGCAAGAAAAAGCAACGTTGCAAAGGCGCTTAACTGTTTAAACGGATATAAGGTAATGCCAGGCGAAACTGTTTCGTTTAACAAAATAACCGGTCCGCATACAATTGCAAACGGTTATAAAGTGGCAACTGTAATTTATAACGGAAGATATGTAGACGGTGTAGGCGGCGGAGTATGCCAGGCCAGCACAACATTATATAATGCGCTGCTGCTTGCCGATGTAGAAATTGATGAAGTAAGCAAACATACTCTTCCTGTAAAATATGTGCCGCTGGCACTGGATGCAATGGTTAGTGAGCATATTGCCGACCTTAAATTTAAAAACGATTCAGACACACCGCTATTTATAAAAACAATTGTAACAAGCGAAGATGTATCTGTTGAAATATACGGAAAGAAAAACGATAACGGAATAGAAGTTAAAACCAGAAGCGAAACTTTGCGTGTAATACCGCACGGAGGAGATACGGTTAAACCTGATACAAAGCATGAATATCAGGATAAAGTACTGTTTAAAGGCGAAAAATTCAGACTGACATATCCAAGAGACGGTTTTGAGGCAAAATCATTTATAAGCTATTATAAAAACGGTGCGCTTATAACCGAAAAACTAATAAGGCACGAAATTTATGAGCCTCAGAACGGCATTGTTATAGAAGGAACAGAAGATGCGCCTGCCGGAATTAATATAATCAGCGATGAAGTAAATTTAGTTTTACCGAATAATGCCGTTGCGGTATCGCAGGAAGTTATTGAGGAATATGCAATACCCGTTTATATGTGCCCGTAAATTAGGTATATATTATGTGAATAACCTGCCGTGTTTTATAATTGTTTGATAATTTTGTTCTAAAATTCAAAACATTATCGAAAAATAATTGTGGATAACTGACTATAAAATTGTGGATAAGTGCATAACTTTATGCATAATCGGGGTTTTTATACAAATATTTGCTTATTTATGCACCCATTCATAAATATTCACAATAATTTATAAAAATAACTCTGTTAATATGTGGATAACTTATAAAATATCGAAAACAGGCTTAAATGCGTAAGTTAAGCCTGTTTTTTATGGGAAACAATCAGTTTTTGTCTGATTGGAAAAAGGGGAGGGGTATATTTATTTAAATAACAAATATACACTTCATACTATGTTCTGTTTTAATAATTTGTTACATATAATATAAGTTTATTTAGCCGATTTTTAAATACTTGTCTTAAATAATTTTACGGTTTGTGCAAAATTTAGTATATTAATGGTATATCTGCGCATTAAGGTAAAAATAATAAAACTAATAATTATGCATAGGTAAATAACAAGCTTAAAAATAAAAGCAAAAGTGAGTGAAGATGAATAAAGTTATTGTTATAACAGGCGGTGCAAGCGGGCTTGGGTATGAAACGGGGGAACTGTTAAAAAAACAGGGTCACACTGTGGTTGTCATTTCTCTGGGAATTGCAGACGATGAAAAAAATAACTTATATAATTGCGACGTCAGCAATGAAGAAAGTGTTAAAGAAGCGTTTAATAAAATTAAAAACAAGTTCGGCAAGGTTGATGTTTTAATAAATAATGCCGGCTACGGAATTAGCGGCGCTGCCGAACTTATACCCACAGAAGCTGCAAAAAAACTATTTGATGTTAATGTGTTCGGTGTTTTAATGTGCTCTAAATATTGCTTGCCTCTTATGGGTAAGGAGTCAAAAATAATAAACATAAGCTCGGCAATGGCACTTTTCCCGCTGCCTTTCAGAGGCTTATATGCTGCAAGCAAAAGTGCGGTTTTAATGCTAAGCAACTCCCAGAGAATGGAACTTAGAGAAAGCGGTGTTGAGGTTAGCGCTGTCTGCCCCGGCGACACAAAAACAAACTTCACTAAAAACCGTGTAAAAGATTTTACAACTACTGAACGCTACGGGCAAAGAATTAAAAAAGCGGCCGGCGACTTAGACGGTAAAGAAGATAAACGTATGCAGCCTATAATTGTAGCACGCCGCATATCTAAGGTTTGCAATAAAAAACGTAACAAACCGTTTATTATTGTTGGGGCAAAACATAAGTTTTTATATTTTGTAAGCAGAATAGTTCCTACAAGCTGGCTTATCTGGGCAACAGAAAAAATATATGGCGGTAAATAAGAATAAATAATGATAAATTTAATTTTAAAATTGCTGGGTAAGGCAATTAATGGTTGTTGTTTGTTTGATTCTAAAGTTAAGGATGAGTTAAATCTCATCCCTAATAATTTTCGCATTTTAATTAATATTATGGGAACAGATATTAAACTGTCACTTATTAAAAGTAACAATACAATCTATAAAATAAAATTTGATGAAAAAACTAATTATGATTTGGTTATAACCTTTAAAAATAAAAAAACCGCAAAAAAAGTTTTTTTTGGCAGTACCAGTTTGTTTTCTTGCTTTGCCGGTCACGGAATTATTATTCGCGGAAACTTACATTATGCAATGGTTTTAACCAGGATTGTTAATATAACCGAAAATTATTTATTCCCCGGTTTTATAACAAGAAAGCTTTTCTGCCCTAAAATAAATAAAGAATTTTCGTCTATTAAATTATATTGCTTTATATTATTTAAAAAAACAAGGAGGAGTATTTAAATGAGTTATTTTGAATTTTTAAATTCAGTTAAAATTATTTCAGGGGAAAATTCTTTAAACAATATTCCTTACGAATTGGATTTATTAAACAGCAAAAACCCAATACTAATATCAGATGAAGGTCTAAATAAAATTGGCACGGTTAATAATATAGTTAACATATTAAAAAAAGAGAAATTAAGCATTAACACAGTTTTTACTAACATTCCCACCGATTCTTCAATAGAAGTAATTAGTGAAATAGTTAATATTTATAAAAAGAACAGTTGTGACGGAATTATTGCTTTGGGCGGAGGAAGTGTAATTGACACCGCCAAAGGCGTTAAACTGATGCTGTCTCAGAATACGGGCGATTTAATGAGCCTAATGGGCAGCGAAATAATTAAGAAAGGGAAATTTATACCTTTTGCGGTAATACCCACAACAGCCGGCACAGGCAGCGAATGCACAAGCGTTGCTGTTATTAAAGATAACGCATCAAAAACTAAAATGGAATTTATTAGCCACGAGCTGCTGCCTTCTTTAGCTGTTTTAGATGTTAACTTAACTTTAGGTTTGCCGCCAAGGCTAACGCTAACAACGGCAATAGATGCCTTAACTCATGCCGTTGAAGCATATACCTGCCTGCAAAAAAATCCAATTTCAGATGCTTATGCAATAACAGCTATAAAATTAATAAGTGAAAATTTACCGGATGTTATTAAAAACCCGGCGGGTAAACAAGGCAGGCTGAATTTAATAGTTGCCAGTAACCTGGCAGGCATTGCTTTTTCAAATTCTATGGTGGGAATAGTTCATGCAATTGGTCATTCCTTGGGCGGAATATGCAATATCCCTCATGGAAATGCCATGTTAATTTTGCTTCGTGAATGCATGAAATTTAACCAAAATAAAATTGGCAGCTTATACGGTGAGCTATTGCTTCATTTTAGCGGAGCCGAGGTTTTTGCAGGCACAAAACCTGAATTTAGAGCGGAAAGATTTATTGATGATGTAACAAATTTTATTAATAATTTATGTGCTAAATGCGACGTTAAAATAAAACTAAAAGATTACGGAGTTAATAAAAGCGATTTTGATAAAATTGCAATAACCGCACTGAATGACGGAGCAAGTGCAATTAATCCAAAAATAATAAACAAAAAAGATGTTATAAATATTTTAGAAAATTGCTATTAAAAATAAAAACACACCTAAGTGTGTTTTTATTTTATTCAGCAAGCGGTAATTCACAAAAGCAACTTTATCGCTAATTACAATTGTATATAGCTGGTTTTTTGTGTCTTTATTCCACTTAACTGTGAAAGTTGAAACTAAATTATCTTTGCTAACAAGCGGATAAATATTAAAGTAATTATCGCCGTCAAAGAAATCATTTTCATATGTTTTATCTGCAATAATTAACTTAGCGCCGTCAAAGTCTGTAATATCACTTGGAGCTGTTACCTTAATTCCAACACGGCAGCCGGAAAGAGTTCCGCTTAAATCGCCCTCAGCGTAATATTTAATTGTTTCGCCCTCTTTGCCAATGGTTAAGGTGCGGCTGTTAATGTTGTAATCGTAGGTTAAATCTCCTCCGACATTATTTACATCGCGGCTTAAAGTTGCATATTTTGTGCTGCTGCAGGCAGCAAGCGAAATCATGCTCACAATAACCAAAGATAATGCAGTTAAACTAAAAAATACCTTTTTCATATATTCCCCCTTTTAAGTTTAGTTTGTGTAGGAAATTAAAAAAAATGTATTAAAAAAGAGCTTAAAGCTCTTTTTATTTTTACTGCTGCCGAATATGTCCGCATTACAGAATTGCTGCATTGTTTAAACAGTAATAAAACATATACTGCGCTTTTCATGGACTTAAACTCTGGAACTGCCTCTAAAAATTGGATTTAGATTAAGATTATGAGTTCTTACTTCTTTGTGTTTACAGCGCTTTGTTCAAGCTTAGATGTTTTAGAGTTATATGTAACAACAGCAAAGTCGTTTGGTTTTATGTTTTCGTTTGTTGTGTAATAATTATTATCCCAGTTACACAGGTCATTTTTTATTTTATCTGTTATAATTTCAGACTCTGTTAATTTTTCCGGTTTAATTTTAATTTTTCCGTAATTTTTTTCAAAATCATCGTAACTTAGTTTTGATTTGCTAATTTCTTTAAACTGCTTTTTATATTCAAAATCTTCTTTCTTAAAGCTTCGGCGGTAGCTTTTAATAACCTCTTTGTAAGATGAATTATGTGAAAAGTAATCCTGAATGCCAACATTGCTAACTCTTCCGTTGCTTTCTGATTCTACAAAGTTATAATTATTATATCTATCCATAACTGCAAAGGTTTTTGCTTTGTTGCTAAGAATGTTTTCTGTCAGTTTAGAATAATAATTGAAAACAACAGTTTTATTTTTATCTGAAATATTTATATTATTAATCATAAATTTTAATGCATTATCAATTTGTTCCATGGTAACATTTCTGTTTGTTAAACTTATTGGCGCACCTGCAAAAGTTCTAAGCAAAAATTCAGGCGTGTTGTTGGAATATACGAAAGCTTCATCTAAATCGGGGCAAAAATAAATTAAATTATTAATTTGCTTTTCAGAATAATAAACAGCCTCTAAAATGCCGGCATATCTGAAACTCTTAATTTCTTCATTATTTAGGTTTTTTACTAGGGGATATAATATGTTTCTAACCTCAAGCCTTTCGGAATTATAATTATTACTATTTAATCCAAAAGCAGCAACTTCGTTAATTCTTATGCCGTTAAATCCATGGTAAATAAACCGGTTGCTGTTAATATTGCTTAAAAATTTATCGTAAATATTTTTATCTGTGGGTTTTATTCCGCTGCTTTCTAGCTCGTCAGCTATAGTTATAAATGCTTGTTCTGCAACATTAAGTTCAATATTATCTAAATTATTAATATCGAATATTTTTTCAAAAATTTCTTTTGTAACAGGCTTTTCTGTTGCGCGGATAAAGTTTGCAACACTCTCAATTAAATTGCCTTCAAACGTTAAATAATTTAAAGAATATAGCATATCTGCTGCATTATTAAAATAATCTGTGTTAATTGAGTTTTGCAGGTTTAACGCAAATTTAAATTTATCCATATATATTCTCCCGAAAAAAGAAATTATTTTTTATTGCCGCCGAATTGTTTTGTGTCCGGCTCGGGCAGCCTTAAGCATTCCTTGCTGAACATATATAAACTATATGCCGGTTCCACAAGTTCTTTAGCAGCATTTGTTCTTAAAAATTTAGGATGCAGGTCGTGAATTCTTACTCTGTCTAAATTATCGGCATCTTTTAATATAGCGCCTAACTTTAATGTTCGTGCTTTATGCTCCGGGCTTGCCTTCTGCTTGGTTAAAGTAACCGGCAAATAAGAATCCGGCAGGCTGTGAGCAGTTACAATGTTACAAAGTATCTGTTTATCTTCGGGGTTAAGCGTGCTTAATTTATTTAGTTTATCTGAACTTCTTTTACCATGATCATCGTCAACCGAATCATCTATTCTGCCAATATCATGATATTTAAAAGCTTCCAGTAAAATTTTATAATCCTGCGGGCTAACACTTTCGCGTGCTGCAATAACAGTTCCTAAAAATGTTGTTCGCTCTAAATGCGGTAAACCATGAATTCTGCTGTGATGAATAATGCTTTGATTAATATGTGTATAATTCTCAGCCGATATTTTTTGTTCGGCCAAATAACCGTTAATAACTTCGGCACACTCGTTTAGTTTTAATTGATTAACAGAAACAATATGATCCAGTGTTTCATATTTATAATAACAGATAAAAGGCTTTGCTTTTACCGTTTCAAAAAAATCATATTTAAAGTCAGCTGCATAAGCAGCGTTAATTAATTTATGTAAAACCGGGGTTTTAACAATTTGTTCCTGTTTCATTATTTCTTCAAGCGGATCGTACATATTTTTTACTCCAATTGATATTTTTCATTTAGGTAAACATTTAAAAGCTAGCCGTTTTTTTTACGGCGGCTGCCATTTAATAATAAAAGTTGCTTATATAATTATACTGCATGTTAAATTTATTTTCAATAGCGAATTAATATTTAAAACAATAGTTTTAGCTATGCGTTTGTTTTGCCTATATTCCTTAACAAAAGCTCTGAAATGTGGTAATATAAAAATATAGTAAATTAGCAGGTGGCATATGAAAGTAACAATTAAAGAACCGAATTTCAGCGAACTTGTTTATGTTCAGAAACTATGGGCAGACGAACTGACCATGGCAGATGTTGGCGGTGTGGCGGAATTTCCGAGAACCAAATGGAAAGCGTGGTTTGAAAAAAATGTGAATCCGACAAACGGAAAAAACAAATATTTTTTAATTTTAAATAATAATGTGCCTGTAGGCGAAATAAGTTTTTCTAACTTTAACGCAGCAAACGGCACAGCAAATTTCAATATTAAAGTGGAATATAAGTATCGTGGAAAAGGCTACGCCAAATCGGCAATGAAACCTTTTTTAAATTATTATTTTAATACCTTCGGGGGAGAGCGGCTGCTTGATGAAGTGTCCAGTAAAAGCGGCCAGGAATTTTTGCCGGCAGTTGGCTTTGTGGGAATTAAAAAAACAAAAGATATTATTACATTTGAGCTAAAAAAATAAACAGGAGAAACTATGATAGACCTACATATGCACTCAAAATATTCCGACGGCGATTGCAGTATTGATGAATTGCTTAAAAAAATCAGAGAAAATAAAATAACAACATTTGCGCTAACAGACCACGACGAAATTAACGGCTGCAAAGAAATTTTAAAAAAACAAATAGATGATCTTAATTTTATTACCGGCATAGAGGTTTCAACAAGAAGCATAAACGATATTAAGCTTCACATTATTGGGCTGGGAATAGATGTATATAGCGAAACAATGAACAATGCTATGAACGACAGAAAGAAAAACCGTAAAAAAACTTTAAGCCTGGTAATTGAGGTTTTAAGAAACAAATATAACATTGTTATTCCGCAGGAGCATGTGGATTATATTATGAACAGCGATTTAAGCTTAGGTAAGCCGGAAATAGCAAAGTTTATGGTAGATTTAGGTTATGTTAACACAGTTAGCGAAGCATTTGAAAAATATCTAAAAGGAATTAACTTTACAGAATTTAAATTAAAAGCCGAAGAAGCTATTAGTGTTATTCATAAAAGCGGCGGGGTTGCCGTTCTTGCCCATCCAAAAGAAATAATAAGGGAATACGGTTTTACGTATAAAGAACTTGAAAAGGTAATTAAAGAACTTATTTCTTACGGGTTAGACGGAATGGAGGTTTTCTACAGCTCACACACAGAAGAAGATATTGCGGCATTCGGCGAAATTGCAAAAGCAAACAATCTTTTGGTTTCCTGCGGCAGCGATTATCACGGAGCTGCCGTTAAACCGGATATATTTTTAGGAATAGTAACATTCTCCGGCAAAACTATGAGCGATGAAAACAAAATAACAGTGCTGCAAAAAATTAATAATAGAGGTTAAATATTATGGGAACATGGGCAACAATTCTGCTTACTCTTGGAGCATCACTTATTACTGCTGTATCAACAGTTTTAGGTGTAACGCTTACAAACAGTTCGCAAACAGAACAATATAAAATAAAGCTTGCCAGCGACAGGCAGGAAGAGTTTATGAAAAAACGCTTTGAATGCTATGCGAAGCTGCAAAATATGTTAGAAGAAATAATAAATAATCTTGATAATAAAAATATTCAGGAATGTAAGGCCGTTTTAAATAGGAATCATTTTACAGACGGAAAACATAATATTTATTATTATGCCTCTAATGAAATTTTAAAAGATCTGTTTGAGTTGCAAAATATTTTTAATGATATTATGCTTGAAAATAAAAAAGACACTGAAATGGCAACAAAAGCCGGAAAGCTGATTGGCAAACAGCAATCTCAAATAAGAAAAGAAATTAATGCGTATTATGATTTAAATTAAAAAAAACCACCGGAACAATTCCGGTGGGTTTTTAATTGTTATTTATTAGTCTTCCAAACCAAGCAAATAATCGGTTGTAACGTTAAAAAGCTTTGCCATTTTAATTAGAATATCTAAACTAGGTTCGCTATATCCAGTTTCGTAATGGCTAACTGTAACTTTGGTTAAATTAAGTTTATCTGCCAGTTCCTTTTGGGTTAGGTTAAATTCTTTTCTTAACTCTATCAATTTATTATTTAATTTATTCATATTTTATTGTATCAATAACTGATACAAATTATTTGACAGTCTCAAAATCTGAGACTATAATATTAATATAAATGGGAGTCGAGAAATAAAATAATAACGGACTGGATTTTATAAGCTGCATTAGTTAGCATACTATAACTCTCTACCTAGTATATAATCAACTGTAACTCCAAAGAAGTCTGATAATTTACCAAGCATATAAATATTTGGTTCAACAAATTCTGTTTCCCATCTGCTTATTTGTTTTTGAGTTGTTCCCAGAGCTTTTCCTAAGTCTTGTTGAGATAAATTCTTTTCAAGCCTAAGCTCTTTTATTATTTTACCAAACATATTAGTTTAATTCTCTAAACCAAGCAAGTAATCGGTTGTAACGTTAAAAAGCTTTGCCATTATAACTAAGGTTTCTAGATTTGGCTCTTGCAAATCTTTTTCCCATCCGAAAATTGCTCCGCGGCTTACATTTAGTTTTTTTGCCAACTGTTCTTGAGTTAATCCGTTTTCAACACGTAACTGTTTTAAAGTTTCACCAAATATTTTCATAATTCAATTTTACATGTTTTTCATGATAAAAACTTGACATGCATGAAATTCATGAATACTATATTAGTATGAGGATAATATATGAACAATAACCAAAAAATTAAAATATTAAACGAATTAGAAAAACATGGTTTTGAAATTCGGTTAAAACCAAAAATTAAAGAACGCATAGAATTTATGTATGATGCTGATATTAAAACTCAGGCAGAAAAATATAGGGAAATTGTTAACCTGTTTAATTTAAATTATTATTCCTATGAACACTTAATTGAAGATATTATTAATATTATTCAAAAATGACAGTATTGTTGTTTTATAATTATAAGCTAATAAAGTATTTATCTTGTGCGATGGAAAAATAACAAAAAAGCAGATGGTTTAAATCATCTGTTTTTTTGAAAACATACATTGTTAAGTATGTTTTAGTTTAACTTAATTATATTAACGTTGAGTTTTCTCAGTCAAGTATTTTGTTGAGTTTCCTCATATAATATAGGTATGAAATTTAACGAAAAATTATTTAAAATAAGGCAGGAGAAAGGTTTAAGCCAGGCTGCTTTAGCTAAATTAATAGCAGTAGATAAGAGTGCAATATCTTTATGGGAAAGCGGAAAGAGTGAGCCTAGACTTAGCCTGGTAATTAAACTTTCAGAGGTTTTAGGTGTTTCGTTAGATTATCTAGCAGGTTTAGAAGATTAAAAGAAGGGTTGCCTTCTTTTTTAATTTCCACTTATTTTTTAAATTTTATTTTGATATGCGGTTATTGTTTTGCTGATAGCTTAAAAATAATTAAATAAAAAAAGAATTGTAAATACAATTCTTTAAACAAATGCAGTTTCTATTATTACAACTTTCCTTTCTTCCAGCATTCGTAACACATGCTTGTGTAGCACTCGTCGCCGCCAATAAAAAACATTGGGCCGTCGCGCAGAATTTGGCCGTCTTTAATGCGGGCGTTAACGGTAGCTTTTCTGCCGCATTTGCAAACGCTTTTAATTTCCTGCATGCTTTCAGACAGTTCAACAAGCCTTTTGCTTGCAGGAAACAGCTCGGTTTTAAAATTGGCAAGCAGCCCGTAGCAAAGCACGGGAACATACTCTGTTAAGTTCTTAAGCTCATCAATATGATGCGGCGCCGCTAAATTGCATTCGTCCATAATAATTACATTAGGGCGTGGGTTTTTGTCAAAAAACATCTTCTCTAAGTTATCATTCTCGTTAAATATGTCACAGTCGCTTGCTAGGCCTATTCTGCTTTTAACCACTTTTGTGCCGTCGCGTGTGTCCATAGAAGGTTTAATTAACCAAACCGAATAGCCTTTTTGCTCATAGTTAAATTTTGCCATAAGTGCCATTGCCGATTTGCTGCTGCCCATAGCACCATATTTAAAATATAACTTATACATCTTTCACCTCATTTGTTTTAACCAAAAATATTATAATAAATTTTAAGCCTTTTACCAACCGTTAAACCAAATATTAAACATTTTGGGCAAATGCAACAAAAAAAGAAAAGCTTTGCTTTTCTTTAAATTTATTTATTTTTTAGGAGTAGGGGCAACATAACTTAGTCCCAATTCTTTTTCAGTAAATTCTTTACCAAGTGTTACTATTCCTCTGTCGTATTGCTCTTTATAATTTTCTTTTGTCTGTTTTGCTTTTGCAATTTCTTTTTCAAGCTCAGCAATTCT
>JAVIWB010000662.1:0-17155 GCA_031893035.1 Dermolepida albohirtum
ATAGATGTTTAAATTCGTATCATCAACAACAGGAAGATAACACGATGCCATTATACCAGAATTTTTATATTGTTCGGTAGATAAATAACCTGTTGTAATAGGAGGTATTGCATTTGTATTGTGCTTTGAAAAGTCGCCAAGACGGAAAGGTTCTGCCGATCCGCCACGTGGCGGAAGGTAATTATACGCTACAGTTCCTGCGTCTATATCATCAAACATAGCACGAATAGAAGTGTATACCTTATAGTCTATTCCACAATTCCCATAAACAGACTTCCACCAATCCGTAGGGCGGTTAAAAGTAAAATTATTCCTGACCGGCTTATACTTCGCCCACTTGTTTATGTTTGGGTTAGAACAAAGCGTTCCTAAATCTGTCGAAGGATAACCCAATAAATTGCGAACGTAAAGGATTCCTATGTCTGTGGTGCGGGCAATCATGCTAATTTCTTTTTAAGTTCTACAACCTCCTTTTTAAGGTCTATAACCTCTGCTTTAAGGTCTATAACCTCTTCTTTTAATTCTTTAATAGCTTGTATAGCTACGGCTGCGAGACGTGAATAATCAACGGATAATATATATGTATTTTCTTCTCCGGCAATATCTTCAAATGTTTGAGCGGATACAAGTTCGGGAAAAACTTCTTCTAAATTCTGTGCTGATACGCCGAGTTCTCTTTTGGGATTTTCCCACTCTTTACGGGTATAGTAGAATACATCTATAGCGTCTATTTTATTTAAAGCTGTAACGTCTTCAAGTCTGTTTTTTAATCTTATATCGGAAGTTAACTGTGTACCGTTGGAATAAATCTGACCGGTGGAGTTAACCATAACCGTACTTGTTGATGATGAATAGTTTAAATAAAGATTACCTATTGAACCATTGTTGTCCCCTAATATACCGTTACCACCTGAAAACTTTACGTATAAGTTTCCACTACCCCCTGTCTTCCAACCTGTTGTTTTTGTCACTACGTCCGTGACGGTAAGACTTCCTGTTGCGCCGGTAGCCCCTTTAATATTTACCGTTGTTGGAACAGTTTGAGATGTGCTATTTGTCCAACTTAAATTACCTGATGAATCAACTGATGGTTTCCAAAAGGTAAAAGGTGAAGCAGATGTTCCTGTATTATACGCTATTACATCACCTGACGATCTAACATTAGAAGTTGTATATAAATTAACAAATGTTGGACTATATCCAGTTCCTAATGATTGATTGATAACGTCAAGATAAGACTTATTACTGTGTGTGTGATTGTTAGAATAAGCAGTATTCCAGTTGCTAACCAAAGATGCTGTAATACCGTCTAAAACCGTTTTATTTGAGTGTGTATGGTTGTTAGAATAAGCAGTATTCCAATTTGTTACTAAAGACGCTGTAATGCCGTCAAGAACGGTTTTGTTGGTGTGTGTGTGGTTATTTGTGTACGCCGTGTTCCAGTTTGTCCGTTCCGTTGCCGTGATATGAATCGTTGTATCATTCGTATGAGTTGTTAATGCAGACGATAAGGCGAATGTTAATCCTTTCGATGCTGTAATAACTTTCCCGTCTGTTGATAACGTCATATCGGTAACAGCATTCCCTGAACCTGTTACAATCAACGATGAAATACCACCTGCGCTTTGTGCTTGTGCGCTTAATCTGCCATTTTCATCAATAGTTAAATTGTCACCTACTATTATTGCACCGAGTGCGATTTTTGAGGCTATAGGTAATTCTATATCACCTTCTCCTGTAGCGTATGCAATTATATTTCCTGTTGCTAATACATTACCTTCAATGGTCTGTGATGTTTCGCCTTTTAACTTTACATAATTTGAATCATCGTCCCATTTTTCTCTCTCTTCTTGCGTAATATGTATTTCTTCGTTGTCCGTATGTTCTTTTAAGGTTTCCGATGTAATAAAAATCGAATCTTTTGTAGCTGTAATGATTTTTCCGTCTGCGGATAACGTCATATTACTGATCGCATTTCCTGTACCCGTCACAATCAACGATGAAATACCACCACCCGAAGCGTTAGAACTTAATACACCATTTTCGTCAATAGTGAGATTTGCACCTATACGAACTGTTCCAAGTGCGTCCGCTGACGCTATCGGCAAAATTATATCGTATTCCCCAGTGGCGTAAGCAACAAGTTCTTTTGTGGCTAATACGCTTCCTTCTATTGTCTGTGATGTTTCACCTTTTAATTTAACAAAATTTGAATCATCAATTTCGCCACCGCCCCCACCTGTCCCACCAACACGAACAATATTATTATTTGTATCACGAATCCAAAGACCTGGATCGGCAGCGTTGTTATTTAAAAATAATTCGCCGGGATTTAATGTAAGTCTGGAATCTGACAATGAAACAGAAGGTAATTCATCCTTTACAGACGTATACCAAACAAGATTTGTATTTCTTTTTCTTTTTATTGTCATGATGTGGCAAATTCATTTTCATTTTCAAAAGAAGCGGAATTTTCATTATAAACTAAAATATCACCGTCTTGTAAATTTGTAACGTTAATTGAAAGATTTCCTGTACCCGTTACACC
Organism: Dermolepida albohirtum; assembly: GCA_031893035.1. Lineage (NCBI taxonomy): Eukaryota > Metazoa > Arthropoda > Insecta > Coleoptera > Scarabaeidae > Dermolepida > Dermolepida albohirtum. Next base: position 2,549 of record JAVIWB010000662.1, read on the forward strand.
TGTTGACTGTTCACCACCAACTCCTGAAATATCGTTTTCTAAAGGCTCTAAAATGAATGTAAACCAAAACGCCTGACTGTCTTCCGCTACTTGCATTGCGTTAGGCACTTCTTCCTCTGAACGAACAAAATAACCATGTTCACCAATATTTATTTTGCTCAAACAAAATATTTTATTGAAAAACTCACCCACCCAATAAGGAACGCCGATGTTAGAACCTATTGTCAGCATCATCGTTTTATACGGCACTGCATATAACGGGATTAATGTTTGCAGCTGTGTTCTGAATGATTCTGCATCTACGGCACTCGTAAAACCGTCAGGTTTAAACCCACATGTTACACGAAAGTAATTTGTGTATGGGGTGGTACTTCCTGTAGCGTACCAAATATTATCGAAATACGAATTATTGTCTTTGTGGAAAAACGATATTAACCTTGTTGTTGTGAGTACGCAAGATGAAGACGACACGAAAAACGGTTCACTGATAAACGTTGTTGTGCTATATGTTACCTGTAGTTTATATGCGCCGTCCGTTATCCCGCTTTTAAAGTAAATATTGGCATAATTTATTTCATTGTTGAAACTCTGTAAGGTTACGGTTATGCGGGTTTGTGTGCCTGTAATTACGTTTATCAAATAAACATAGATATTACTTGCCGTAATATCCTTACTTGCGAGAATTTGGACGTATGGCGTATCGGTAGAGTAGAACTCTTGAACGTATTCAACATCTCGCCAACCGTCATACGTGATTGGGGAGAAGAATAGGGGGTTTATATCGGCCAATTTGAACATTAACAACTATTTTTTCTATTATAGTTGTAAACATCATTTTTTTATTAATAACAAAAAATAGGGGTGATAAAACCCCTATTTTAATTACCTTACCAAACCCAACCAAACCCAACCAAACCAAACCATTCCTCTGACCATTCCTATTTTTTATTTTAGATGTTTTCATTTATTTTTACACCATCTATTTCCGTAATTGTTGTTTTTTATATTTGTTAATAGTTTACCCATTTTTTATTGTTTGTCGTAATAATTTTGTAATAATTTTTCTACGTCGTCTAACAATTTTTCTATTTCTTCCACCCGTTCAAACTCACTTAAAAATTCTCTGGTAAATGTAATAATTTGTTTTACGTCATCTCCGTTTTTGTTTTTTATGTGGATTAAAAACGGTATGATTTTAAACGTGCAACGATCGTAGATTAATTGACTAATTGTTTCAAATTTAAAATAATTACGCATTTCAATTAAATCGTTATCTGACCTTCTTTCTATAAAGTCAGCAACTGTCATTCTTCTTATTTTTGTTAGCATTTTTTCTATTACACTTAACCTTAATTCAATGAAACACCAACTTTAAATAGCCCCTTGCTCTGCTTCGTCCTGTATTCTCTCCGAAGATGTTCCATGACTTCATCTAATGTCTTAATGTGACCCCACCCGATTAATTTCGTTACGTCTCTTTCGAGTTCAACTAATTCATTCATGCTTTTTTCATCCGCTGTGTTTCGCCCGTTCTCACGTTTGTTGAATACAATCCAATTTAACGCCTGCGCTATCTTTACCATTGCTTTCCCTGTATCGTCTTTACCTACTAACATAGCAACTGCGAAACCGAGTTGTTTATAAGCGTCACCTGCTTCATGACGAAATTTTACGAGCTGATCATAAACGAATTTAATAACCTTTACTTCAAACTTTGGATTTATCCACATTGCAAATTTGAGAAATAAATATGGATGCATCCAGATTTGGTCTTTTATCTTACCGTTTTTAGTGTTAGCTCCTTTTATTTGCTTTATTGGTTGAAAATCAACCATTGGTATAAATTGACCATTGGTTTTAACATCTTCTTTTAATGCTTCTATAAACTCTTTCGTTGTTGGTTGATCTATAAATTTATCAATTCTCCTGCGTACATTATCAGGATTAGCATTCCATTGATGTAACAACGCATTCGCATCAAAATAACCGTCACCGGTTCTCTGATGTACGTCATAATTGCCCATTCTTCTTGTAAGTATTACGCTTGTTTTCATGTTTCTAATTTTTTCGGTAAAGATAAAAACAATTTTTTAAACTGCAAAATTTTTTTTCAAATATTTTTTATTGGTCTCAATTTCTTTTTTGTTCTGCGTGTTTGACTTTTTTATTTTGAACTCGTATAATTCGATTCAGTGGCATTTTGAATGCAAAAAGGTATTCAGCTATCATTTTAATTTAAAACTCTCTTAAATCGAATGCCAGAGGGGAAATTTGGCTTATCGTGATATATTTACCTTTGTGCTGGATGAGTTTGCTTTTATTTTGCTAATTTTTTGCTATTTTTTTAACTGTTTTTTAAATTCGTTGATTTTCAGTGAAATTTTTTTTCTTTTTATAGATAATATATATACGTAGTATATATATATTATCGTATTTTTCTTTTAGTGGCGAAGCCACCTTCGCGTACGCGTAATATAATATTTATATTATTATATTAATATAATCGAAATTTTTTCTTATATTATTCGATGTCCGTCAGGACTTTTCTCCCTTCGGGGGAAAAAGAATAATATAAGAAAAAATTTCCTCAGGGGTAAAACGTTTTTGCAGATGAAAAAAAGAGAGGAGGGAGGAAAATGAGAAATAGGTTTTCCACAGCAAAAAAAGAAATTGAGATCAACAGGTGGAAAAGAAAAAAAATCTACAGCGGAAAAAAATATTTGAAAAAAAATTTTGCAGTTTAAAAAATTGTTTTTATCTTTGTCGCCAGTTAAAATTAAACTAAAAAATAGACAATGGGAACATTTGTAATAGAAATACCTTTGAAAACTTCAATAGTTGATGAGTGTACAATAAACAAAGATTTGGAAATTCTAAGGAATATCTATAATCATATTATAGCAAAGTACAATAAGAAGTTCACAGAGCTATACAAAAATAAAGAATATCGTTCTTTAACGGAAAAACTGTATTCCTCTGAAAAAAGAAAGAAATTAACTTTCAGAAAAAAAGATTTAGAACTTCAATTCGGAAAAAGTGATGTTAAAGAAAATGACGAATATAAAAACATTCTTTCCGAATTACAAGATTTGAAAAATAAAGTTATACCATCGGAAGAAAAAAAGGAATGTTTCAACAAATTAAATTCTTTGTATAAAAAGTTTGAAATGAGCCAATACGATATTTACGGAAAGAGTGGAGTGGGTCTTGGTTGGAAAATGATGAAATATTTTGTAACAAAAGAAAAAAGACTTTGTTCAACAGTTGTTCAAAAATTATGTAATGAAAATATTTGGAGTGCGATAAATAAAAAAATTAAAGATAAGAATATATCTCTACACTTTAAAAAATACGGTATGGTAAATACAATTTGCGGAGGTCGTGTAGATGATAAAGAAAAAATTAGATATATCGGTGTAAAGATCAACACTGACAACAATATCATTTCATACGGAAAGTTGAGAATGAAAATGAAAATTAAAGATAATTACGAAATTGAAGCATTAAGTAAACCAAACGATATTAGATTTTGCACTATAGTAAGGAAAAATATTAGAGGAGTGTATAAATATTTCGTTCAAATAACCATAAACGGCAATCTTCCAGCTAAAAATAGAGTGATAGGCGAAGGTCGTGTTGGACTTGATATAGGAACACAAACACTCGCCATCTCTTCTGATAGTAACGTTAAGATAGTTGAATTAGCCGACAGGGTTAATTTAGAAGAACATAAAATAAAATTACTTCAAAGAAAAATTGATAGAAGTAGAAAAAGTACAAACCCCTCATTTTTTAATGAAAAAGGTGAAGTGGTTAAAATAACAAAGTTCAATAAACAATCATTCATTGATAATAATCTTGTTCGTATAGTAGGCAAAGATAAAGTTATACGAAAATGGTGTAACAGTAACAATTATTGCAGAATGAGAAACGAATTAGCTGAAATGAAAAGAAAACAAGCAAGTATAAGAAAACTGCAACACAACGAATTATCGAATGAACTATTATCTCTTGGAAATGAATTTTATATTGAGAATATGTCGTTTAAAGGACTTTCAAAACGTGCAAAAGAGACTACTGTCAATTCTAAGGGAAAGATTAACAGAAAGTCAAGGTTCGGAAAGTCAATAGGGAATAAAGCACCTGCGATGTTTACTACAATCTTAAAGAACAAACTTGAATTTCTTGGTGGTTCTTTAACTGAAATAAATACAAAAGAATGTAGAGCATCACAATATAACCACCTTTCAGGGGAATACGTTAAAAAACCGTTGTCTAAGAGGTGGAATGAATTTGAAACGAAAGAAGGGAAAATTAGAATACAAAGAGATTTATATTCTTCGTTCCTCATAAAAAACGTAAATTCTGATTTGAATGGTTTTGACAATGAAAAACTTGAATACGGGTTTGAAAATTTTAAAAAATTGCATGATATTGAAATAAATAGGTTATCAGGTAAAAAAAATCTATCATCTATTTGTGTATATTAAAAATTTTTCTTATCTTTACCGAAAATAAAAACAGGTCTTGTGTAGCCTGAAATTATCGCTAATCATTCAGCGGAATGATAGATAATAAATTTAGCAGTGAAACTCATCAGTGGTATCTAAACTACGTGTGTTAGTATAAAAGTGAATGTAGGTGCTAACTATCTTAAAATGTTGAAGTTATAATATGGTATACTGTATTACAATGTAATCTGAAAGGTAGATACAGGAGCAGGATTAGGCGGCGGAAAATTCCGCTGACTGTATTACAATGTAATCTGAAAGGTAGATACAGGGGTGGTTTCTTCACTTCTCATTTAGCTTTGACTGTATTACAATGTAATCTGAAAGGTAGATACAGGAGAGGAAGCTGTTTGCCCAAAAAAAATTGACTGTATTACAATGTAATCTGAAAGGTAGATACAGGAAGTGATTCAAGGGCATACATGCAGTCGGGAAATAGCATTGTAGTTAATGTTTTAGTGGAAATTATAAATCGAATTAAAAAAGTTTATGAAAATCAAAGTAATTAAACCGTCTTACGAAATAATGTCAGAAATTAATCCTGACGTTATAATGAAAAACATTGAGTTGGCAGGAAGAACTTGTTACAAGTCGGAAGGTGGAATAAATCCCGACAGCGCATCTAAATTCGTAAAAATGATTATCAGAAAAGGTCATGAATCGGTGCTGGAACACGAAAAAATAACCGTTAGGTTTATTTGTGATAGAGGTGTTATGAGTGAACTAACCCGCCACAGAATTGCGAGCTACAGCGTTGAAAGCACTCGCTACGTGAATTACGGCAAGAAGAGTATGGAATTTATTTTGCCTTGTTGGTTTACTGTAATACCAGAAGGTAAATATGATTGTGATGTGGATTATGATTTACTTGATTTTTCCCCAAAAACCGCAGGTAGTGAGTTGGCATGGTTAAAAGCTATGTGTTTAGCTTGCAAAAATTACAATATGCTTATTGATAGTGGTTGGACACCCCAACAAGCCCGCTCCGTACTTCCAAATTCACTCAAAACAGAAATTGTAATGACGGCAAACATGAGAGAATGGAGAGAGATATTCAGACAAAGAACGTCAGTTGCTGCACATCCGCAAATGCGTGAAATCATGTGTCCGTTACTGGAAGAATTGAAAAGTTTACTTCCTGATTTGTTTAACGATATAAATGAAAAATAATAATGGTGACACGTGAAGAATTAACATATAAACAATCGTGGTCATTACCAAAGAAAATAGATCACAGTTTATATATTATAGACGCTTTTCTTGCTAAATTTCCTGATAGTACTATAGCTTTTTCAGGGGGGGTGGATAGTACTGTTATGCTTTTTCTTGTTCGTATGATTGATAAAAATAAAAAAGCTGTATTTGCTAATACAACTAATGAATTTAGTGAAATTACTCGTTTTGTAAAAGATACTGATAATGTAGAAATTGTTTTACCTGAACAAAATTTTATAAAAACAGTTGAAGAAAACGGGTTTCCTATGATTAGTAAAAAGGTGGCTCGTATGATACACGATTGTAGACACCCAACTGATAAAAACGAAGCATCACGAACACTTTATCTAACAGGCGTTAAACGTAATGGAGATAAAAGTATGCAATTTGTCATACCTAAAAGATATAGGCATTTACTTGACGTTCCTTTTGATATTACACACAAATGCTGCGATATATTAAAAAAGAATCCTATGAAAAATCTTGGTAAAAATGGAGTTTTTATTGGAACAATGGCAGAAAATAGTCATTCACGAACTGGTTCATATTTACAAACAGGGTGTATTGATATTAAAGGAAAGATTTGTAAACCTATGTCGATATGGCTAAAAGACGATATTTGGAATTTTGTAAAACAAAACAATGTTAAATATTGTTCGGTGTATGATAACGGAGAAAAAAATACTGGTTGTGCATATTGCGCAATGGGTTGTCAATTTGATAAATGCAGTAGGTTTGATAGGCTGAAATTAAGAGAACCCATGAGATACGAAAAAATTATGAATTTAAAAAATAATGGCGTTACTTATGAAGATGCTCTTAAAATAACATTTAAATGATTTAAAAAAATTTGATATGTAAAATCTTTTTATTATCTTTACCAAAAAATTAAAAACTTAAAAAATGAAACTATCAAATAAACCAACTGGTCACATTTGTGTCATGGTAGAATCACGTGAATTTTATAATCTTGGACTTGCTATTATAGAACTCCCCGAAAACATAGAAGAATGGATTGTAATGGCATCGGAGGTTGAAGAACTACACTCAAAGACAAAGCTATTAATTGACGCAAGATTTCATTATAGATGGGCACACTTCTTTACTGGGAATAATGTACCAGAGTACATAAAAAATTCTAAGAAATTGCCAAATTTATATGATTGCGTAAAAAACATTAAGGAATCACTAAATTTACATGACAGCAATTTTTCGTTTATCGAAATAGAAGAAGGAGAATTAAACCCACTCGATGTAATAGAAGAGTTGTCAGATGGTGGGTTAACAGGTGCAACAATTCATATTTCAAATAGATGGGAAATGCGATTTGTTGGTTACGGAGAAGAATATATTAACGGAGAGTATTTTTGCAAAAAGATTTCTATTGTTGAATTAATTGAAAAAATTAAAAGCAATGAAGCTATCAGATAAACCGACAAAACACCTGCTCATAAAAATAGAAGGTGTGGAAAATTACAATAATTACATACTTGTTAATTGCAATTTTATAAAAGAAAACATTGACACAATAGAAACGCTTTTCCTATTTGAAGCGGATGTGTTAAAGTATCATTGTTTATACGCTGATTTTCTACTTATAACTGTGAATCCGAAAACATTTGATAAACCATTTAAAGGAAAATGTTCGTTCGTTGAAATAGAAGATAATGAACTTGATGAAAAAATCAGTTATTGTAAAGCAGAAGAAGCTGAATTAAGAATAACCGGTAGAGAAGGTAGGTTCTGTACTGATTGGCGTGGAGAATTCATGATTTACAGTGAATTGATAGACATAATAGAGATAACCAACACCTTAAAGAAAAAATAATTTAAGGGTGTTGAAAATTTTATTCGATTTTTATTTTGTAGTATTAAATTTTTGTTTATCTTTGTGTTGTCTACAGTCCAACACAAGTAGATAAAAAGAAATTTAAACCCCGCTAGGAAAATGCAGTGAAGTTGGACGCACTCATTTTGTTGGTGGGGTTTTAACGAAAAAATTAATAAATAAATAAAATATGAGTGATTTAAAATTAGTTCAAAAAGATGAAAATGGCGTAGTTGTTACAAACAGCTTGTTAATTGCTGAAAGGTTTGATGTAGAACATAGAAATGTACTTCAATCAATTAGAAATCTCGCTGCTGAAAATTCAGCAGCCAAATCTTTTTTCGTTGAAAGTAAATATGAAAATAGAGGAAAATGGTATCCCATGTACATAATGAATAGAGATGGATTTTCTCTTTTAGTTATGGGATTTACAGGAAGTAAGGCATTAAATTTTAAACTTGAATTTATTGATGCTTTTAATAAAATGGAGAAAATAATACGAGACAATCAACTCTCCCTCCCACAAACTTATTCAGAAGCATTAAGAGCATTAGCTGACAAAGCAGAAGAAAACGAACGCCAACAAAAACAATTAGAATTACAACAACCGTCAGTGGATTTTCATAAGAAAATAACGAGTTCTGAAACTGATATATTGGTCGGAGACTTCGCAAAAATTCTAACTCAAAACGGTTTAGAAGATGCAGGAAGAAACAATCTTTTTGACTGGTTTGTCGAAAACGGTTATCTTTACAATACAAAAAAGTGGAACGCTAAAAAGAAAAAATGGGATAATAATTATAGACCTTACCAACAATATTCAAAGGCAGGTTATTTTTCAATGAGTGAAAATTCTGTAACTATCGGAAATCGCAACATCATAAAATTCACGATCCACATAACACCAAAAGGACAGGAGTTCTTTTTAAAAAAATTGCTGAAATGAAAAAAAAGAATGAAATTATTAAATCTATCGTCTATGTAAACGATAATGGCGTTTTGGTAACAAATAGTTTATCAATTGCTAAAATGTATGGAAAGCGTCATAAAGACGTATTGTCTAAAATAAATAAAACACTTGCTTTATTTAAAGATACTGAATGTAATTATGTAAACGATTATTTCACAAAATCGCATTACATAGACAAACAAGGAAAGAAAAGACCGAAATACGAAATTACGATATTCGGTTTACCTCTCGTTCTCCCATTACCCGCAGGCTCAAAAAAAGAAAGTGTTTTTAAGTTAAATGTAAATATCATTGATCAATTTAATATAGAAAAGCAGGGGTTTAAATTTGAAATAAATAAGGATAACATTTTAAAAGTAAATAAAGACAAATAAATCATGGAAATTATTTTTTTCGCAATATTGTTCGGGTTGATTACAGCCCTGATTGCACAATCAAAAAATCGCAGCACAGTAGGTTGGTTCTTTGCAGGAGCGTTCTTCGGAATCTTCGCAATAATTATCGCACTGTTTGCAAGTAAAAAAGAAAAAGTTGTTAACAATTAAAATTAAACCCCACTGAAAACGTGGGGTTTTTTGTTATTCTGTTTTCAGTTTTTCATCGAATATAATCTTCGCCAATACCGCATTTAAACCACAAACGCCGAATATGCCGATAATAAGAAAATCAACTGATAAAGGTGTTCCCATTATTAGCCACAGCGTTATACTCCACACACTCGACATGCAATATAAGCAATCAAAAAGAGGATTAGCTAACCAAATCAAAAATCGACTTGTTTTAATGCTCTTAAATCGCATTCTATATTCAAATTGGTAGTAAAGTACTCTAAACTTATTTAAAAGCATTGTTGGGCGTGTAGTAACGAAAATACCTGTTGTTACGAATGATGTTATAAGTATGAAAATTAATAATTGCATGACATCTTAAATTTTAAGAAATTGATGAAGTAAATTATTTTTGATTCTGCCATAGGTGAATAGAAGGGTTGTTTTCTATACCACATTGACATAGGTTTTGAACCTTTAGAAGAATTACAAGATTGACAACAAGGTACGATGTTAAACATAATATCATTACCACCGTATTTTTGGGGAAACACATGATCCTTTGTCAGGATATTACGTGTTTTGATATTGTTTGAACGATTTTCAGGCTTTCCACAATAACAACACCTATTGTCAAAAAACTGTTTACAACTTTCCCATTGTTTTTTATTGTAAACAGGTTTCTTGTAATTATTCCTTATCATTATTTACAACAGCATTTCAATCTTAAACTTTCCAATTTTAAACGATTATCAATGTTATCCGGAATACGCCTGATATTACTTCCACAACATCCACAACAATTGCATCCGCAACAGCTGGATTCGGGGAATTTAAGCGAACTTATGCTACTCAAAAATCTTTGGTTTTCAAATTGCAATTCTAATAATGTTTTACTAATCATAATTATAATTTAAAAAAAATCCCTTACACCACATAAGGATATAAGGGATTGATGTTTATATTACACTTGTTAATCTTTATAACCGAGTGAGTTTTCTTTACTTTCAAGTTCATCGTGATAATTTCCTGCCGTTGTCTCCTTTAGCATAATATATTCGGCTGAATAACCTACATTTGAATATTCTAACATTTCACGTCTTAATTCCGCCATATCTTTTATTATACATTTTATATGACAATCAAAATGATGTGAAAAGTGTTTTCCATACGCTAATATAAGTTTGTTAGAAATTTCATGTAATTCACAATATTCTTCTTCGCACTTCTCTAAAACATTAGTGAATAATGATTGATAAGAAGTTGTTTCTTGAATCTGAATAGGGTGTGCCGTGTTTTCTAATTTTATACCAAATATATCGAAACCTTCCGAACGGATAAGATTTATACAGAGAAAATCTTCGTGGGCGTGTAGTCTTAATCTACGTTTCAAAGCCTGAACACCCATTCTTTGGGCAATGGGAAACATAGCTTCACAATAACGTTGACTTTTATAAAGTACTTCAACACCCTTCTGTAATAAATCTTTTATTTCGTCTTTGGTGTGCATATCAGTAAACTTTTGAACGATGATCTTCTTTCGTCATTTCACCACCCATTTCATGGTGTTTCGCTGCATAATATTCAAGTTTTTCAATATCTTTTAAAGTATTAAGAACTTCATGAAGCCATACATGTATTTCTTTTGCATTTATTGCTTCATTTTTACCGAAATGCTCGTTTATTTCATGCAACTCTTTTTTGTATTTCTCTTTTATATGTTTTACATCATACATAACAGTTACTTTTTAGAAGTTTTTTTTGGTTCTTCAACTTCGGCAACTTTTTCGTCAGTTACTTCAACATCTTTCACAACACCACCTTTAATATCACTTAAAAGTTGTTTTATTTCACCAAGCAACGCCAATAAACGCATTTCATTTGTCATACCTATTTCCTGTGGCTGCTCCTGTGTATTTTGAGGAACGGCGTTAGGTTGTTGTTGCATAGGCATTTGTTGCTGCATTTGTTGTTGGTTCATATATGGATTGTTTACAGCAAACGGATTCTGATTGAATTGTGTTTGGTATTGTCTTAATTGCCCATTCAATTCATCCATTTTTTGTTTATACGCAGCCTGAACTTTGTTCATCTCTGCGGTGTACTGTTCAAAAAAATTACCTTGTTGCATAATATTAATTTAAAATTTAATTAGAAAATAATAGAGTGCGGTATTTCTACCGCACTTTAATTTTTAACTAATTAATAACCACAACCACAGCAAGACGGGTTTTTCCAGTTAAATGGAGTTGTCGGTGTAGTGATGTTCGTATAAGCAAATGCAGATTGTCCTAAGTTGTTAACCAGACAGTCAGTTTTAGCTGCCAAACCTGCCATAAAGCAACGTTCATCCTTTTCACGCAGACATTCAACTTTTTCTTTCAATCTGTTGTTTTCATCAATCAGGCGACTTTCAGTAATCTTATCAAGAATAGCTTTTTGTCCGCATTCAAGTTCTTTGAGTTTTGCGTCAGTTGAACACTTGTTTTCCAAGTCACGAAGTTGAGTTTGGAAGGCTGTTCTCTCTATATTTTGATTTGTTTCGCAGCAGCAATTACACAATTGAGTAGACAATATGTTAGTTTGTCTTTCGTTCTGCAATTGATTTTCAAAACCTTGTTTCAAAATATTCTGATTGGTCAGATTTGAGTTAATAAGAATTTCCTTGCTCAATTCAAACTTAGTGTTCAAAACATCCTTATCTACGCAACAAATTTCCTTGCTGATACCAAACAATTCATTCTGCAATTGATTGCTTACAGAAGTAAGTGCTTGCAAATTCTGATAATTACCTTGACAAATTGACTGCATAAGCGTATTAGTGCTTTGCATAAGATTTGTTACAGTATCATATTTTTGTTCACCTATATCAGCACGAATGCTACCTAACATTGATTCAATTTGGCACAGACAACCGTTTGCACCTTCATAATTTCCATGTCCGAAGTGACCTCTGAACAAAGACAGCAAAGCGATCATACCAAGAATACCACCACCGCCAAAACCGCAGTCTCCACCACCATAACCGTAGCCACGACCGCCTACTGTTTCATTATTAAAAAACATAATAAATAAATTTATTGGATTGTATTGACAAATATTGTCAACGTAACAAAGGTACATTATCTATTATGCGAATAAAATAGTTTGGTTATTAATCAGTTACAACTTCATTGTTGTTTGCTTTTTAACTCATTACGAATTTTTAATAAAATAATATTAATTAATTTATTGTTATTTTGTCTGCCTGTAGCATCTATTATAATTCTTCTTATACCTTCTCTTGTTTTTCCCATGTATTCGCCTATTTCTCGTATATAAAATCCGTTCTCTATCAACAATATTACGAGAATAGTTCGAGCGTCAACCGTATCAGGTTTCTTAGAAGCACCAAGAATTTCGTTCTCTGATATTTCTGAATATTTTATTACTAACGCCAATAATTCATTAAATAGTTCTGTTTTCATAACTGCATACATTTTTTACATATTACGTAACCCCTATATTTTTTTAGATAATAAGCGTATAGTAATGTTCCGTAACCGGTATAATTACTTCCAATAACATTACATCCTTTCTGTAAATATTTTACAGGGTGGATTCTTTTTGTCCTGCGGTTGTGGTTTATAATAAACCTAAACCCGATCAATTCTAAAAATTTGTTACGTTTCATAAGAAAATTATTGATGTAGTTCTCTTCTAAAAATATAAAGGCTAACATAAATGTAGCCTTGACTGTAATTTTCTCCCGGCGCAGGAATTATACTTTCTTTCGTTAACGACATTGCTGTTGTCACGGTAGTTAATTCCCAACCTTGTTTACCAAGTTCGTTAAATTTCTCGGACGGGTCTTCTAACGAACTCAAAATCGTTTTATATTCAAAACGCCTCACTTCATTTTTTTTGTTTTGCTTTCATTTGTCGTGTTTGGTCAACCATATTTTTAACCATATACGCATATTGTTTGGCAGAAGTTTTATCTAAATCAATAGTCATTTTATAAAACTGCATTAAAATAACTTGTTCTTTAATAAAATAATCTTTGTCCATTTCAGATGATTCAGGTTTTTGATTTTCTAAATTCATTATCCTGTCTAATCTTAAACGACTTTCATTTAATAACATATTTACTTTGTTGGAAAGTTCATCTGTTTTGTCGGGAGAAACGGTATATCCATAAAAAGAAATTATTTTACTTACGTCTTCATAATTTTCCATTTTCAAAAGGACGCTACACATTTCCATACAACGTATTTTCATAGATAAGTCAATGATAGAATTTCTCCTATCTAAAGATGCTTTATGTGATGTTCCACCTACAATGTCCATATATTCAAAAATAAGACGCTGTGAGACCTTATTTAACTCTAATTGGTCATAAGTGCCACCTTCGTGAATTAATGCGTTTGTATCGCCGTTAAATACGTCTACAAATAAACGTATAGGTATTTTATCCAATCTTTCGTAAATCATACTAAAATCTATTTGCCATTCTTACAGCTTCCATGTGCATACGATAATTCATTCTTGAATTTTGATTAATGGATTTTTTGAACATAGAAACCATGTTATTCATTGAACCTTGTAATCCTGAATAATCGTTATTTATGATAATCGGTGCATCGTCTTTCTCTTTTCTTCCTAAAATAATAGCTAAGTCACTTCTTAAATCTGACATTTGAATATTACTTACATCAGGCAAGACTTGTGAACCTTTTTGCATATCAACAAGCGTTGGGACGTTTGGTGTTATCCATACTTTACCCTGTTTATTAATTACCGCTTCGTTTTTGCCACCGTCACCAACAATTGCCAAACCACCTTTGTGATAATCCGTACCTTCGGCGTATTGTGGTAATGGTTGTGCTGCAACGGTAGCTAATTGAATTGCCCCTGTGGCAGCTGTTAATATGTTTACTGGAATTGCTGCAACGAACCCAAGCGTTGCCATATTTTTCATTATTGCAGAAGCGGTATTCATTACAATAGCTGCCATGTTAGCAGCTTTTTCATATTTTGCCTGCCTTCTTTGTATAGCAATTTTTTGTATTTGTAACTCCTTTTCCCTTCTCGCCGTTTCATTTGCAGCAGCCCTTTTACGTGCTTCCGCTTCTTCTTCGGATATAATTTTAGATTCTGCTAATAAATCAATTTGTTCTACTTCCTTATCGTACGCTTCTGTATTTTTATCAATTAATCTATCAATAGAACTTATTTGCCTGTCAAATATAGTACCAATAAAATTACCTATTTCAGAAAACAACTGACCGAGTTGTTTTAACTCTCTTTCATTTTGTTTTAACCACAATTGGAAAGAAGATAATTTTACTTTATTAGCGTCCTGATAGTCTTTTGCGTTTTGGTCGTATAGTTGTTTGAGAGCATCATTTAACTTTTCTTCAATTTCTAATCTTTGTTCATTTGTTAATGTTTCTGTATTGAGTATTTCTTTATACATATCAATAGTAGTCTGAACTGTTTTATTGGCGTATTCACTTAAAATACGTTTTCTTTCGTCGTAAAACTCTTCGTATT
>JAVIWB010000663.1:0-167578 GCA_031893035.1 Dermolepida albohirtum
TTTAGATATTACAATTGACATAAATAAGAAGAATTACTACGAGAAGTAAATACAATTTTCAGATATAAATTTATTTAAAATACAAATATTAGAACGGATTTCTTATAAAACTGTTCATTTCTGAAGCTAATTTATATAACGCCTTATAGTACATGGTATGCCACATTCTCATCTCCTGTGAGTTTAAATTTCTAAAATATCGGCATTAAAGTATATGATACAATTTAATTTTCACCTCCACAAACTACATTCACAGTCATTATATGCTCTTCATAACATAAATAGGTATTTTAGGTCATTTAAAAATTTTGCAAATTCACAATTTATTGTCAGTTCACTTTATTTATGTAATATGACTAGTATTATGTTCTTACTTTAAGAAATAAAAATAACAAGTCAAGATTATTTAAAAAAAATTACTTAGTTGGCCTAAATTTATATCTTACTCTCTAGTGTTGCTTGCTTAATTTTGTTCCAATTCATTTCTCAACTTTGGCGTTGCGCTCCTAGCTTCATTGACCCAGAATTTTCTTGGTATGCTCTTTCCCTTCTTTATTGCTCTTGTCTGGCACATTCTCTTCACTATTTTGTTTTCAATCATCCCAACACATACCCCAGCTACCCTAACTGCCCCTCCTCAATAACTTTTTCTTAAATGATTCACAGTTACAAACTCATTTCCGAACAAAACTACTGGTCTGTTGATTGCATGGTACTTTCTCACAATTTTGCTGCTCAAGACGTATTCTCTAACTTCAGAATTCTTACTTACTTTAATAATATATTGCATTATTAACAACACATATAAAGAAATAAAAAAAAAGTGGCAGAAGTTTATTATGTTTTCGTAACTATTCTAGTATGCAGTTCTTCAACTAAAATAGATGTATTAGATTCTCCTTCTGAATCAGTAAGAAAACTTGGTTATATTACATTATAGTACCTTAGTAAACGCGAAATAATTATTTAATAAAGTGCTTTCAAGATTACAGAATGAAATACATTAATACATGACATGTATATAAAATCTACAGGAAAAACCATCCTTTTTTAGGTTGAGTTCGTCCTTTTTTGAATTATCCTGAAAATTACAATACAAGCCAAACAGTTTGTAGGTGACATTTTTTAATATACATATATCTCAGTACTCAAATACAGACATGATCCTACTAAATAAAATTTAATACTAGGTGTTAAATTAAAATTTTTGTTAATACATTTCTCTTATGATTACAACCAAATACTCAGACTGTATTTGTTTAATTACTAAAATAAGAAAAACACGAAAACTAAATAACTTCTATACCATTTACAGCAAACAATAAGGGTTGAATCTAGAATTTATACATATAATTTATTAATTCAATATGCTAAGTTACTCACTAGTCAGGATTCCCTCAACTGCTATATATCCAAATGTTGGTAGAGTTGAGTTTCTTGCCTTTATAACTTTCCTTCAGAACCTACTGTTAACTCCCTTCTCTGTACCTACTCCATATCTCTTTTCTGTGCTGTCTTTTTCACCTCTTCCAATCATAATTTTCTTAGACTTCCTCTATGATTTCTTTCTCCGAGTCTGGTTTTGAGCACTTTCCATGTGAATCTCTCCTGTGGTATTCTGTATTAATGTCTAAGATATCCTAAGTCTTTCCTCGTGACATCTTTTCAGACTGCCATTCCTAACTGCTGTTTATCACTCTTTTGATAACTATTGCTTTTACATTTTTTGTAACTTTCTTTATTTAAAAAAAATACACTGTGTCATATTAAAAATCATTTCCATTTTCTGCAAACTTTTATTTATTTTTTATCCACTTTTACCTTTTGTTCTATTAAGGTTACTAAGTATTTAAAATATTTTACTTGTTCTAAATTCTTTCCATCAATTTTATTTCTATGTATTTGTTCTTTATTTGCTGTTACCTATGTTTTTCTCTTTCCTATATTTATATAGGTATATCCTTTAATCATTTATTTTATGTTTCTCTGAAACTTCCTTTGGCTTTCTCACTATCACATACTATCCATGAGAAGGATTTCTCTGTATCCAATTAATCGATTCTTCGATTACTTATTTTAGTTCTGGTTTCATTTTTTATACAGCTTCCTTCAGCACCTGGAGGAATAACAGTGGACATGTATACATTCATAATACAAACATATAGGTACATTAGAATTTGACAATGATTCAACTCTTTAAGAAAAATATCTATCATTTCTATGGACTTCGGTGTAATCAATTATTCTTGAACCATTGTACATTATGAAAGATATATATTAACAAATTTCTAAATGATTTTTGTTATAAGCAATTTAACAAATATATAAGATAAATAATATAAAAAATATATAAATACTTGTTTTTTTACGAAAAATCAACCACAAACATTACAATATAAACATTTCCAAGAATAACCCTTTTTTTTGGTATTATTATATTTTATAATTAGAATTTATACTTGTAAATTAGTAATAATATGATGTAGGAACTGGTACAGTAAATTTATAGACCATATTTTTGAAATTTATTATAAAAAAATTATGAAATTTCAAAAATTTGTGGCGTCCTCTCTGATTCAGGGGCAAAATTTTTACCGGTGTTTATATTTTTAGGTTAGAAACTAGAATTAATAACCTGTGAAGTTTGGACAGTAATTATTATGGAAATATCTCAGTACTCAAATACAGACATAATCTTACCAAATAAAATTTAATACTAGGGGTTAAATTAAATTTTGCGTTAATATGTTTTCTTATTATAATATTTAAACCAAATATTTACATTGTGTATGTGTTTAATTACTAAAAGAAGAAAAATACGAAAACTAAATAACTTTTGCACCACTTACAGCAAACAATAAGGGTTGAATATAAAACTTATACATATAATTTATTAATTCAATATGCTAAATTACTTACTAGTCAGGATTCCCTCAACTGCTATATATCCGCATGTTGGTAGAGTTGAGTTTCTTGCCTTTATAACTCTCCTTACAAATCTTCTGTCAAATCCCTTATCTGCATCTACACCATGTCCCTTTTCTGTGCTGCCTTTTTCACCTCGTCCAATCATAACTTTCTTAGTTTTCCTTTCTGATTGCACTCTCCGAGACTGGTTTTGAGTACCTTCCATGTGAATCTCTCCTCTTGCATTCTGTATTATAAGTAATAATAATGCGTTCAAAAAATTTGACGTCAAGGCAATCTATGAAAATATTGTCATGTTGTCTAACGTTTTGAGAGTACGATTAAATGACTCATTATTTAAAACAATTTTGTTATTGTAAACGCAAATGTTAGTTGATGTTAAAGAACCTTTCCTTTTTTAAGTAATTGTAACCGCTTCAAATTTTACTAAAATATCATAGCAATTAATTGAATGCATTAAGTAATTATCTTACAAAATAGGAAAAATTATTATATTTGTGAATGTAAAATAAACTGTTTTTATGGTTTAGAGAGTTTGTGCTAAACAATAATATCTCTTTCGTGTTATTGCCGGAAATGGTACGACGTACCAACTAGATCACCTGACCATACTTCTTGCGACTTCTTTTTATGGGCTATGTACAAAAAAAGCTGTACCAATTTTAAAGCGCAAACAATTTAGAACAGTTGCAAGAAAAAATTTAGAACTTTTGAAACGACCACTCCTAAAATGCTGGAAAACGTTAGGCGATCATTTTATGATAGATACTATCTGGCTAAAGAAAGTGGCATTTTCAAACCATTTACAAAGGAACATTGTGTAACCTTATTACTATTTATCATCACAAGAAGTAGACGTGAAGATATAGAGAAGAAATGAATTCTTCACGATACTTAGCGTTTGACTGACATCATTAAGTTTGTCTCTGACCTTTGTATGATAAATAATGGTTTTATTGTGCGTCTTACATTTCATTATAACATTTTGTATTGTAACAGAATTTTGATTAGCGACGAATAAGTAATTAAATTAGTCATATAAATATAGAATTTATAATGTTGCAATTCTTTGTGTGTTCATGTTTTTCCCATTATGTATATAAATAAACTTTCCAGGTTATCTACTAAATTAACGCGTAAAAAAACGTAAACTACACTCACATATATGTGCAGGTGTGTGTGTGCTATATGAATGTGAGGACAACTTAGCTTTTTCTTAATGTGAAGACGATCGCCCAACCTTACGACATTCCCATTAACCTTGTGAAAGGCAAAATGGCAATTACAGATATCGTAATTATATATAAATATATAAATTAGTTTCACGATGGGAAATTTTAATGAAAATTATGTTATTTTCTGCTACTCCATCGTTAATTAAATACACAGAAATTAATTAAAAATTTTTCTGCGCTGGAGAAGGACTCGAACCTCTATCTGCCGTTTTCTAGACGACTGCTTTACCAATTAAACCACCAGACAGTGTAACTTCGAGTCCTTTAACACGCCATAAATCGTATTATGGAACAGATCTAATATTTATTTGAAAACCCGCAGTTCGGTTATGATATCGTAATTATATATAAATATATAAATTAGTTTCACGATGGGAAATTTTAATGAAAATTATGTTATTTTCTGCTACTCCATCGTTAATTAAATACACAGAAATTAATTAAAAATTTTTCTGCGCTGGAGAAGGACTCGAACCTCTATCTGCCGTTTTCTAGACGACTGCTTTACCAATTAAGCCACCAGGCAGTGTAACTTCGGTCCTTTAACACGCCATAAATCGTATTATGGAACAGATCTAATATTTATTTGAAAACCCGCAGTTCGGTTATGATATCGTAATTATATATAAATATATAAATTAGTTTCACGATGGGAAATTTTAATGAAAATTATATTATTTTCTGCTACTCCATCGTTAATTAAATACACAGAAATTAATTAAAAATTTCTGCGCTGGAGAAGGACTCGAACCTCTATCTGCCGTTTTCTAGACGACTGCTTTACCAATTAAGTCACCAGGCAGTGTAACTTCGAGTCCTTTAACACGCCATAAATCGCATTATGGAACAGATCTAATATTTATTTGAAAACCCGCAGTTCGGTTATGATGTCGTAATTATATATAAATATATAAATTAGTTTCACGATGGGAAATTTTAATGAAAATTATATTATTTTCTGCTACTCCATCGTTAATTAAATACACAAAAATTAATTAAAAATTTCTGCGCTGGAGAAGGACTCGAACCTCTATCTGCCGTTTTCTAGACGACTGCTTTACCAATTAAGCCACCAGGCAGTGTAACTAATTTATATATTTATCGTGAAACTAATTTATATATTTATATATAATTACGATATCATAACTGAACTGCGGGTTTTCAAATAAATATTAGATCTGCTCCATAATACGATTTATGGCGTGTTAAAGGACTCGAAGTTACACTGTCTGGTGGCTTAATTGGTAAAGCAGTCGTCTAGAAAACGGCAGATAGAGGTTCGAGTCCTTCTCCAGCGCAGAAAAATTGTTAATTAATTTCTGTGTATTTAATTAACGATGGAGTAGCAGAAAATAACATAATTTTCATTAAAATTTCCCATCGTGAAACTAATTTATATATTTATATATAATTACGATATCATAACCGAACTGCGGGTTTTCAAATAAATATTAGATCTGTTCCATAATACGATTTATGGCGTGTTAAAGGACTCGAAGTTACACTGTCTGGTGGTTTAATTGGTAAAGCAGTCGTCTAGAAAACGGCAGATAGAGGTTCGAGTCCTTCTCCAGCGCAGAAAAATTTTTAATTAATTTCTGTGTATTTAATTAACGATGGAGTAGCAGAAAATAATATAATTTTCGGCAATTACAGATTTCGTAAATACTTCCAAGAAAAACAAAATACAGAAGGATTATGATGAACTAGAAGAATGAAGGAACTCAGTTTCGAAGGGTAGAATTACCAAGCCTTGCGAAACGCCCATTAATCTACTAACGCGATAATTTATGCGTTTACCACCGAGTGCGAAATTCT
This sequence comes from Dermolepida albohirtum, assembly GCA_031893035.1. NCBI lineage: Eukaryota > Metazoa > Arthropoda > Insecta > Coleoptera > Scarabaeidae > Dermolepida > Dermolepida albohirtum. Next base: position 5,982 of record JAVIWB010000663.1, read on the forward strand.
CCAATAAAATTCAATGTACTATATAATTAAGACTAACAGAACCGCTAACGGAACCAATCTAATATAACTATCAAAATGCATGCTATATGATTGGAAGCTTAATATCAAAATGAACCCTCGAACACTTAAAACTGGAACATTCACAAGTTAGACATGCGTGACAAGCACAAAAACATAATCACGAAGAAATAATACCATCTTACATCGAATACACCACCGTTCAAAATAATGAAACATACAAATGAAGTGGAGATTTCGATAAATTATTAAGAAAATAATCGAATTGATGATCCAGAAGATGTTAATTCAAATAGGTAAATACTGTTACACACTCTCTTTACTAAAGTTAAGTAGAAATATGTCGTAAGTTAACTGAAAATCAAACAAAACGTAATACAATTAATATCAGCGAAACCATATCACTGGCACTTTTTTTAGTAGTAAGGTTCTTTCATTTTACATATGATCATTGTGACAAATTATTTATGTTTATTTGCGTAGCGATTTGTCAGTATTGAATATGTATTGAAAAAGAAAGTGAAGAATGGTGGAAGACGATTATTACGTATTGTGAGTCAAATGTGGGTGTATTATTATGATTCAGAAATAAAGCAATAGTAGATTGAAAAGAACTAACGCCAAAAAATGTATACGTACAAAAATCGGCCGCTAACGCTATAGTCTAAACATTTTGTGATTACAAGATAATGGTGCATGTGTTTCGCGTCAGTTAATGACGATTCACAAGCTCAGAAAACGATCTAAGTTGATTGGAAAGTGGGAATTTCACCAAGATAACTTTCGCCCGCAGCAAATGCACATTAGTTTTTTTTATCTTCGTAATAAACTCGGTTCCATAACTTTTTGATGGCATTATGTATATTTTAATTTTAATTTCCACTTTATACAAATAATATTGACGTTTTACAAAGTATGATGTTACTTGAGTTGTTAATATTTATCTGTATAAAACCTATCCAATGTTATATTTGTCGTAAATTTACACAGCTGTCTAAATACATTATTAGTTCGAGAAAAGTTTGGACTCTTTTCTGTATTGCACTTTATTGACATTGCGTGTAAATTCTATTTAACACACTTGTTTACAAACAGAAAACGCACGCTCCTCTTTTATAGTGGGTAATCTGAGATATTAATATTGAAAGCATATATTCTTCCGAATTCTTCCTAAGCGTTCACAATTATAAATTATTAATGTTCACGTTAATTTAACTTAAAAATGTTTATTTTCGCCTATATTTATTACAATATTTTCTGACATTAAAAAATAATAATCTTATGTAAACAGAATTATGTCTAATTTAAATTCAGTGCACAATAATTATATGTTAATTCTTATTTGGTTAAAAATACAGTATTTTCGCAAAAATATTTACCTCTCCAATTATTTAAATTACGGTAATATTAAGAACATCATAATATTCCAGGATATTAATCGAGCGTTAGATTATAATGCTCGCAAATTTAAACATATTATCAAAAGCAAGAATCCCAAATTTTATTGAAAATTAATTTATGAAAATAATTTCATTAATCTTTTTTAGTAGTAGATGTGAATAAATTGATGATAGTTCGTGTTAATTCATTGTTAAATTGAAGTTTTCGCGTTTAGTTACTAAGTTAGTTATAGTAATTGCAATCCATGTTTTAGATATTTGATAATAATAATAATAATATTCTTCATTGTCCAACAGACAAGCCATTTACAGTACAAAATGCAATAGAGTAAGTGCAGTAAAGGAAAAAAACAATAAAATAACAAAAACAAAAAAGTCTTCGTTTGATATATGAGCAAACTAAACATGCGAAAGACTTAATTAATCCACACAAAATTAATTACATAAATACAAAATAATGAAAAAATAAAAGCCGAGGTGTACCAATACCCGATTCAAGGGAGTATTTCCCAAAAAAGGATTCAGGACACCTCCTATTAGCGTTCCTGCACATATGAGTTAGTGGTGCCGCCAGTAGAACATTCGTCCTAGCTCTCGGAGTAACAAACGAGTTGCGAGATCTAGTGGCATAAGATGGTACTAGGAAATAAACCTGAGCTAACAATGGTGGGGCATTCACACCACTATTAACCAAGTTAATAAGGAACTTGGCACTTGGAACATCCCTTCGGCAAGACAAAGATTGGAAGTTATGCCTTTCCAGTAGGCCTTCATAATCTACTCCCCGCAGTGGGTATGTGCCATCAAGACGGTAGGATACATACTTCAAAAATCTTTTCTGGATTCTCTCCAGAAAGAGACGTTGATAAATATATCGAGGGTACCAACAGCCACAGCACACTTATCAACGTTAAAAGTTATATCGTTCTGCACATACCAATCATTGATAATATCAAGATTATGTTGCAAAATCTGGCAGTCACCATTAGTGGATATGTTAGAGAAAATTTTTAAGTCATCGGTATGTTAAGGCTTTACAAGTCAGATGTTGAAAGGGGTCGTTTATTAAGACATTAAATAGCAAAGGTCCCAAAGTAGATCCCTGTGGAACGCCAGAAGACAGAGTGTACACATTTGAGGAGAACCCATTATACGATACATAGCAACTTTTTTTGTGTAAATAAGAAGCTAATAGATTAATTATGTTTTGACACAGTCCAAAGCTGGCCAACTTAGAATGTAAGAGCGAGTGGTTAATTGTATCAAAAGCCTTTGCTAAATCAGTGTAAACGACATCAACCTGTTGCCTGTTGTCCATTGATTCACTTATAAATTGCGTTATTTTCACTAAGTTGGAGACAGTAGATCTGCAAGTAATAAAACCATGCTGCTGGAGAGAAATGAAGGGTTTCAAGCAGTTATTAAGTTTACGATGAAGTATATAATCAAATATCTTAGCACATTTGGAAAGAATACTAATTGGTCTATAGTTATGCACAGAATATCTATCGCCTTTTTTAAAAACGTGGACGATCCTAGTGATTTTCCAAAAATCGGGAAAAGTTGAAGTCTCTATGATCAAATTGAAGATTATAGCAAGTGACTAGCACAAAACTGAGGCACAATCTCTAATGAAGAAACTTGGAAGCCCATTAGATTCTTTTCTATGAATATCTATGACCCTGCTACTGTACTGGAACTCTTAATAATAATATTTACTTGCCTAACAATATATAAATACCAATTACAGAACAAAATTTAAAGCTTAAAGCACGTACATACATTCACAGATAATGCGAAAAAGTAACAGTATTGTTATAACAGAAAAATGGCACTAGAAAACATAATTATAACAATTGGTCAAAGAATATATGTATCTTCATATTGATGTTCACCGAATCGGCATACACGTACTTATTATAAGAGAGTTCCACAAGTGTTCTTTCTCACTCTTGGAAGAGTGAAAGTTGTAACTGAGCAAATGGCAAGTCGAGAATATGCAAATTACGCTAAATAATATTTCGACAGTAAAGTAAGCTCTTTACAAGAACTATATTCTTAAAATATTGTATTTGTCGGAAAAGTAAATTCTAATAATTTGCATGACAGCAAATGCAATTCTTTAATATGTTTGTCAAAACCAAGACCAGAGTCAAACAATACACCATAACCTTCAATAACAGTATTAGTAGTAAGTGGTTTGTCATACATCAAATAATTCGTTGAAGTTTAACCTTACGCGTATAAGTCACAGAACAATATTGAGCGAAATTTAACTTTAAATGACTTGCATTACATCATCTTAAGAGAATATTAATATTATAAGTTTTCACTATAGATAGCGCTGTAAATAGCAGAGAAAGTTTTCATTATAATCATCAGCAGCATAGGCAACAGCGTGACACGATACGGATGTTAATAGGTCATTAATAAGAAGGGCGAAGAGCAAAGTTCCGAGTGACGCCGATGCCTTTATAAAAGAAGAACTAAGGCTAAACGAAATTAATTTATTTAAACGAATGTCATGATTGATGGTGCTGAATGCACTTGAAAAGTTAGTATAGATTACGTTGGCCTGGGCGTTATTATCGAATACATAGCTACTAAATTGTGTAAGCACTGCAAGATTTGTTTCGGTGGAGACCAGGTAAAAATCTATGTTGATGAGAGGCGGTTAAGTGTGAGCTGGCATGCGGTTGTAAAGCATTTGTTCAAATATTTTTACAACTGAGATATTACCCTTCTTAAACATAGGGTTAATTCTATTTCGTTTCTAGAAAGTTAGGAATTTAGTAGAACATATACACTACAGGCCATAAGTGAGGGATCAGTAGATGAAATTTAAAAAAAAAAACATGCACGCTTAGTGATACAAAACGTATATTTCTACAAAACTATATGTACGAGACAAACGAACAGTTTTCCTTATAAAATAAAATAATTTCAACATATTCTGTAGAATTTCTTATCATATTCGACTTTCGTCGAAGTATCCACCTCTGCGCTTAATGATTTCTTTACAAATATTAGGCAACCGCGGTATAAATTTCTGGAGCGTATCCATTGGTAAATTATTCCACACCCTTGTGAGTTGCTCCAAAAGCTGTTTCTGCGATTGTGGACAGCTTTCTCTTACGTTTCCATCTAATTCATCCCACAGTAATTCGATAGGGTTGAGATCGGCTGATTGTGGTGGCCAAATCATATTTATCAGCACCCCTTCCTCCTCTTTTTGATACACATAGTTTTTACAAAGTTGGGAAGTGTGTTTGGGATCATTATCTTGTTGTAGGTGAAAACCTTCACCAATTAACCTTAATCCAGACGGAATTGCATGTTTCTCCAAAATCTTCAGGTACCCCTCTTTTTTTAAAATGCCTTCAATGCGGTACAAATCTCCGACACCATCAAAGGAAAAGGATCTCCATCGTTTTTTACGATTTCGTGGATTCAATAATGGTTTTCGAGTTGCAATACGCCCATGTAGTCCCGCCTTTGTTAAACGTCGTTTTACAGTAGTCAGTGACACCGGCTTTCGACGGCCTTCATTCAGCTCTGCTCGAAGCTGAGGAGCTGTGAGGCGCCTATTTCGTTTTGATAGTATTTTTAGGCGCAAATCCTTTTGTCTGGTAGTTACCTTGGGTCTTCCGCAACGTTTTATTGGTTGTAATGATCCACTTTGTGAATATCGTTTCACTGTTCCTTGCACCGCGTGATAAGATAAATTTAACTTTTGGGCTATTTGCCGCAGTGAAAATTTTTCACCATGTAGCGTTTTTTAGAACTACGAATTTCTGCAGTAAGTTCCTTTCTTTTCGGCATTTTTATAAGTTACTTTTACGTCTGTTCTCAAATACTCGTATTGCAACTTACTCGGACAAATGCTGCACGAAAACTAATTTTTAAATTGCTAAATAGTTTACTATGAATTCCTAATACCCTTATAATAATATTGCGTTGTAAACCCTATTAAATTTATTGGGGCATATAAAATATTTCTATTAAATAGACGCCATAAAACTATTAAAAGGATTTTCAATATTTTTCAGAAACAAATATATTTATCTAATTTATAATAATAATCCAAATAATCCTTCTCAGAATTACATTTACAACTGTTATTTCAATTATTCTCACCAAAACAGGTAAAAGTCTAAGGGATGTGTCTAAAATACAAGTGTTTTGTTATTTATGATAAGTGATCCCTCACTTATGGCCTGTAGCGTAGATAAGTTAATAATGGTAGCTAATAGCCTACCCAAACGAGTCTTATATCTCTAATGAAAAAAACTCGGTACACGTTTGTCGCTAGCCGTTAATTTGTCACAAAAGAAAGTCTTTATTTTGATAAGCTTCTCTTCAGTAACAAAAGCTAAAGTTAGATAAGGATGAGGAGAAATTGTGTTATCAGAAGCTGTGCTATCAGTTTGAGCAAAGTTATTAGAGAAATGTTGCGCAAACGCATTAGTAACAACTCTTCCATTTATCATGAAATTTAAAACACGTGTGCAGATTGTGATATTAGCGCGCGGTAACTTATAAAATCCATTTTTTGTACTTGTTATGTCAACAATAAATTATTAGGAAATGTTAAAAAAATTATTTATAACATCTATACCTTTCTTTAAAGGATTAAACCATAATCTTGTGATTTTTTTGTTTTTGATAACCATCATATTTAAGTCTCTGCCGCATTTGGAGAAGAAATACGTTTTACACTGTACGCCGGTTATTACTAAATACTTGTTAATTTCGAAGAATGCGCCGCCCTGTGTATTGAAATAGATTACTCAAATTTCGAAACCTCGCAATAATACACTGCCTAATGTATTTTTGTCAATAGGTAATGATATGCACCCACAATTGCCATATGTTAGAAACAAAATCCACGTTCTTTTATATTTTTTGGTTTTCAGGTCAGATATTTTCTAATCAAATCATTTTCGGTTACCTTTTCTTCGTCAACAATAGTAAATGATTTTGATGTGCCTGTCTTAGTTTTAGAAATTTTTACTACCAAAATCGACATCCTATTATCGGTGTATGATCATTTTGATCATCTCGATTCTCCTTAAACCACTAAACAATCTCATTACAAGGGCTACTTTATAGAATAAAAGGTTTTTCTTCAGTGCTTGTTTTATAAAGTCTAGCACCTGGCCGTTTTCGAAAACTGTAGTTCTCTTTGTTATGCAGCCTTTCAACACAGCTTTTAAAAATAATATCAATCGAAAGCAAGCAGATATGTCGATGTTTTCGTTTACTATCGAAGTTGATTTAGTTGAGAATATTTTCTAAATAAACTCTTATGTTTTACTTTTCCGACTAAAATTTAGAAAAAGGATATCCAAGTTTTTATTGTAACTCATTAACTCAAACTATCATACAAATTGCTGGACTGGTTTCTCATACTACATTTATATTATTTTGTTTAATCCATTGTTAGAAAAAAATATATTCGTCTACGTATAAGGCGAGAAAAATGTTCATGTTAGAGTAAAATGTAATAGCGTACTAAAAAAAAATAGACTTGGCTGAATTAAACGAGATTTCTAATAATAGTGCTTGTATAATTATTTCAAACGCCATTAAAGTGTAAACATTACGTTATTATGTGTCGAATAGTCGTTTTCATGATATAAAAAAATTTTTTCGTCACCGAAGTTCAAGGAAACGACAGTGACCGTGGAAAGATACGCCATAATTCGGATATTTGGACGAACGCATTCGGAATTTCAATATTTACTAGGTAAGTAAGCGTTTTTCGATATGTATTATATAAATCATACTTTATAAACGTATAAAGTAATATAGTGTAGTTATACATTTTCCAATCTAATGCCTAAGATCGGGAACCTTAATAATTATTGTACACAATATAGCTTTATACTCGATTAGAATTTTTCAATGAAGCAATTGTCAAAAATAGATTTTTCTATGCGAATTATTCATTAATTGCGACAGCGTAACGTAATACATATTCTAGCAATGTATGTTTTTATAATATAATATGTATATAACTATTATTATAATTATAATATAAATACCTGTCTCCTCAGTGCTGATTTCTAATAGCAGTTGAAACTGTAAACTTTACAAAATAGGTGAGAATATATTACGCGCACATGCAATCTTCGTTTTGACATTTAAGTGCAAGTGAAATTTACGTAAGTATAAGAAAATAAATCTATTTTGTACTAAAAATTAAATTTATTTGGAAAGATAAACAACATACAATTTCTGAAGAAAATATTTTTTTTTCCATAATACACAGCCTGTCGCAGAGAAAACTGAACTTTTTTAAAATGAAAACAAAAGCTTACTATTTTGGTAAAATTCATTTATTCTATTCAAAGTAGTCACCTTCAGCTTCAATACAACGTTTTGCATGGTCAATAAACATGTCGAATGAATTATTAAGTTCATCTTTAGAGATATCCTTCAAGGTCGCTGTCGACGTCTTTTTCATGACTTCAATGTCGATATAACGCTCTCCTTTTATCGGCAACTGTAGTTTGGAGAATAACACATGGATCAATAAGTCCCGAGACTAACAATGAAAACAACATTTTTTTTGCAAAATTTTTTTTTATTCATCAACATAATCACCTTTTAGGGTGATACAATGGTTCCAACGCTTTTCCAATTTTTCAATACCATGTTTATAAAAAAATTTATCTTTCGCTTCAAAATAAGCTTCAGTTTCAGCGATGACCTCCTCATTTGAGCCAAATCTTTTTCCCTGGAGCATTTTTTTAAGATCAGCAAAGAGCCAGTAATCACTGGGGGCTAAATCTGGCGAATATGGGGGGTGGGGAAGCAGATCAAAACCTAATTCGTTCAATTTTGCTATTGTTTTCATCGACTTGTGGCAGGGTGCATTGTCTTGGTGAAAAAGGATTTTTTTCTCTGCATGTGCGGTCGTTTTTTTGCGATTTCCTCCTTCAAACGCACCAGTAAGTCAATATAATAATCACTGTTGATCGATTTACCTTTTTCGAGGTAGTCAATGAAAATCACGCCATGTGTATCCCAAAAAAACTGACGCCAGGACTTTGCCAGCTGACTGCTACGTTTTCGGACGTTTCGGACGGCTTTCGCCAGCTGTGCGCCACTCAGATGACTGCCGCTTCGACTCTGGAGTATAGTGATGTATCCATGTTTCGTCCATGGTCACGTAACGACGCAAGAAATCTTTTTTGTTGCGAGTAAATAGCGATAAACAGCTTTCTGAATCATCGACTCGTTGCTGTTTTTGTTTCATCGAAAGCAATCGCGGCACCCACTTGGAAAAAACCTTTTTCATGCTCAATTTTTCATGAAGGATAGTAAATACACTTCCATATGATATGTGTCATCTCAGCAATCTCACGGAGCTTCACTTTACGATCTTTCATTATAATTTTTGTCACTTCACTCACATTTTCCGGTGTAACGGCTTCCACAGGTCTACCCGAGCGTTCCGCGTCATTTGTGTCGGTACGACCACGTTTAAACTCGGCAAACCACCGACAAATCGTTGCTTTTGATGGACAAGAGTCCGGGTAACATTTTTCAATCCATTGTTTTGCTTGCGTGGTGTTTTTACCCATTAAAAAACATGTTTTATCAGAACACGAAACTCGGTTTTTTCCATTGTTTAAACAAACTACAAAACGACTTTACTCCAACCTCGATAACTCAGCTGTTTCTGGTCCGATCGACTTAAAATTTTGACACGTTTCAAGCAAAGGTTAGTACTCTAGAAAGACGTGGTTACTGGTTTACTACGAGCGCCATCTATGGGTTAGTCTCGGGACTTATTGATCCATGTGTTAAATAGAAATCACAGGGGCCTAATCTAATGGTTAGAATGTCATTTGTAGTTTAAAAATCGTAGAGCGTTGAGCGATGAGATGGTGCGTGATTATGCAACAAACGCCAGCTACCATTTTAATAATATTAAACAATATAAAACACGCTTCATAACACCATGATAATATACAGTATTGATTGTTTGACTAGATGGTACAAACTCTTTGTGCACTACGCCTCTCGAATCATAAAAACAAATCAACATTGTCTGCACTTTTGACTTCTCCAAACGGCCTTTTTCGGACCTTCTTTGTTTGGATGCTTCCATTCAGAGATGTGACGCTTTGTCTCTAGATCATATTGAAAACACCACGTCTCATCGCCGGTTATAATAGAATACCTGAATTTTCGTCCTTTTTAAAGTCTCTAATCAAGTCTGTACAATGTTGAATTCATTTAGCTTGTGTGGTACAAACTTTGAACAAATCTTCTCAGTCCCAAATGTTGTGTCAAAATGCGATGAATTGAATCTTTGGAAATATCTAATTCCATTCCAATGTATCGCAATGACGATTTCGTCTCATTTATGTAAAATTCACGCACAAGTTCAATGTTACTTTCATGTTGGGATGTTCATTCTTATTTATGTCCATAGGACCGTCTTCAAATCGTTTACACCACTCATACACATTCGTACGTGACAAACACGCATCACCATACATTTGTTTCATCGAATTAAACGTTTTAGTAAACGAAACATTGGTGAAAGATCTACCTTACCGATGCATATTTTTTTTAATAGATGGCGCCATTAAGAACTGCCATTTTAAAAACGTTCGGTCTTCTCTGCGATAATAATAATAATAATAATAATAATAATAATAATAATAATAATAATTTATTGATATATATGTACATATACACGTCATGGAACAATCATGGATAAATAAAAAAAACACTATTAATGCGCTCACAACACGTTAAAAACCGCAAGACCTATACAAAACAATACACCAGAGTACCAATTAAAATATAAAAAAATATAAAAATATAAAAACACAGAAAGGGCAATGTCAAAATTTATGCTTCAGGTAGTCATTTACCGAATAAAAGCGTTCTCCATCAGCACCTTTTTTATTAATATTTTGAGATTAATCCATGGTAGGTTCCTAAACCTATAAGGCAAAGCATTGTATATCTTCACGGCCACGTAATTCGAACTTAGCTGACTTTTCTCAATGCGATGATACGGTATCACCAAACCGCTCTGGTTTCGTGTTTCATATTTGTGAAAATCACCATTTTTGCAGAACTTATCCGGCGACTTATGAACAAATTCCAGGCAAGCAAGTATATACAAGGATGGGAGGGTCAGTATTTTGTGTTTTCTGAATAAGTTTACACAACTCGTGGTACTGGATACACCACTAAGGGCTCTGACTGCACTCTTTTGCATCCTGAAAACCACCTCAGCCGCCCAGACGCTCCCCACATCAATAGGCCATACAAAACCCTGCCCTGAAAATTTGCACAGTACACAGTCCTAGCCGCCTCGGGTGTAGCCACCAGTTTCACTCTTCGTATTGAGTATATTGCTGATGCCAAATTGCGACACAAGTTATCAATGTGGCACTCCCAAGTCAGGTTGCTCGCAATCAGCCAGCTGTTGGGTTTTGTCCTGATTTAGTTTCATAAGATTGCTACTAAACCACTCACTTGCTTCCCCCAACGCAGTCTCCATATAAACCTCTGCAACTTCCTTGCACTGGGCACGCACTATTATTGACGTATCATCTGCAAACTGGGTGACTCTACCCACGGTGACATTATGGGGCATATCATTGACATAGATTAGAAACAGAAGAGGCCCCAATATTGACCCCTGTGGAACCCCCCGATCAACAGGGGCTGCATCCGAGAGTCGATCATTCCAGTATACCTTCTGTCTTCTGTTTGCCAAATACGATCCGATCAGCTCATTTGCTTGTCCTCTCACTCCATACATGTTTAACTTTCCCAGAAGTATCCCGTGGTCCATTGTATCAAAAGCCTTACTTAGGGCGCAACATCCCAGAATTACCGCATTTTTAGCATCGAGAGCATCCGCTATATATTCCAGGACCTCCGCAATCGCGGTAGTCGTGGACTTGCCCCTCCGATAGCCATGCTGACTCACATTTATGAGTCCGTGTGTCTCAAAGAACTGGATTAATCTCTTTTTGATAATGGTTTCCAAGATTTTAGACATCACGGGTAGAATGGAGATTGGTCTAAAATTCCTTTTGTCAGTCGATCCTCCCTTGTGTATCGAAAGCACTTTTGCTATTTTCAGAGGGTCCGGGAATACCCCCCGGGCCAAACACTCGTTGAAAATGTCTGTTACTGGGGCAGCTATATAATCGATACTCTTTTTTAGTATGCTTACGTTCATTCCATATATATCAGTAGTCCGCTGACTCCCGAAGCCAAAAACAACTTCTCTTACTTCCTCCTCTGTCGTAGGGTGGAGGAAGATAGTTTTCTCTACAATTCCTATGCCCCGCCTCATCAAATCGTGCGGACTCCGGTTGGTACTTTGTATTAACTTGATTGCTTCTCTCCCTACCCCAACAAAGTAATGGTTGAAATCATCAGCAGTCACCCCATGCAGAATATTCTGATTGCGTTTATTTCCTGCTACTTCGCCCCTAATCACTTCCCATGTGGCCTTAATTTTGTTCTCGGCTCCAAGTATATAATCAGAGTTCCAGTCCTTCTTACTCTGGGTCACCCGATCTTTGTATTCCTTTTTCAATTTTCTATATAATTCTTTGTACTCTCCATCACCTGTCACCCTACATACTACTTCGACCCCATCCATAAGATTTTTGACGGCTCTTATATCCTCCGTATACCACGACATATTGCCACGTCCATGGCCTATCTTTTTCATTATTTCCGGAAAAACTCCATCAAACTCATCCAGATAAAGACCAAAAAAACAGTTAAAACGTTCTTGTATATCATCAATTGATTGGAGTGCAATCCAATCCACATTTGTCAGATTGTTAATGAACATAAGGGTGTTGGCATCATTTATATGTCTTACTTTTCTATAAATTTGTTTCATTGGCCCCGTACAATATTTACTTGACAGAAGCAATCCCTGATACAAATTATCAGATAAATGAGGGTTTGACGTTTCACATAAATCAATAGTAATTTTCTCCGGTACGAATATATTGTCTATACATGTTTTCGAATGATCAGTGATTCTAGAAGGCTCGCTGAATATTCTACGCAGACCATAGGAAGAAAGCAAATTGGTTACATCCACTGAATCCTTAGTTCCTTCAAGAAAATTTACATTAAAGTCACCCGCTATCACTATGTTGGCATCGGGATAATATTCAGATATTTCGTATATCGCATCATTTATATTTCCTAAGAAATTTTCCAATCTGCCTGACGGAGATCGATATACACAAATTACCACTACGTTCTCATTTACCAAATAAAGGCTTGCCATCTCTATGTCAAACTCAACAGAAAAACAATCTATTTTGTCTATTTTGTGAAAAATTATATTTTCTCGCGTCAATATTAGAACACCACCGTGGGTTTTTTCTTTTCTGCAGTATGCCGAAGCTACATTGTAACCATTTAACTTCAAATTGCTTACCGATGAATCGATGAGCCAATGTTCTGTTATACACATTATATCCGGTTTGTGTTCAAATAGATAGATGTTTAACTCATCAATTTTATTTGATATGGATTGTATGTTTATGTTATATATATTTAAGTTATTAATGCGAGACAGTGGCTTGTCGACCGGGCAATTTATCGAAGGTAGCTGTCTCTCGAAAAAACCTAAATTTCTTTACCAAAATATTGGGTCTGGGAAAAAGTTCGTGGCGTTTTTCCCGATAGATGGCATTGGTTGCCGATAACTAAAGAACAACAAGTCACAGCGACACCACCGACGGCTCGTTTTTTAGATGACCTTCCGAACGTTAGTTTGAGCGTAGAAACATTGTAATCGGTGCAGTGGTTGGAAAGTTATTCGCACTTGAAAATGGAGAAGAATAATGAGAAATTTCGCTATATTCTGCAATATTATTATGATAAGGGGAAGAACGCTGCGCAGGCTTGTGATAAAATTTGTGCTGTGTACGGTGAAGGTACTTTATCGAAATCTGTTGCGCGGAAATGGTTCGCTCGCTTTCGTTCTGGAAATTTCAATGTGAAAGATGAGTCACGCTCCGGTCGTCCAATCACTGAAAAATCTGATGAAATTCTTGAAAAAGTCCAACAAGATAAGCATATCAGCAGTGTCGATATTGGCATGGAGCTAAGCATTGACCACAAAACTGTTTTGAACCATTTACACAAAGCTGGTTACAAAAAAAAGCTTGACGTATGGGTTCCTCATGAGTTGAGCGTGAAAAACATGATGGACCGAATTAACATCTGCGATGCGCTGCTGAAACGGAATGAAATCGAGCCGTTTCTGAAACGTTTAATAACCGGAGATGAAAAATGGATTACGTACGATAATCGGAAGCGTAAAAGATCGTGGATAAAGGATGGTGAGTCGTCACAAGCGTTCGCTAAGCCAACATTGACGCCAAAAAAAGTGATGCTGTGTGTATGGTGGGACTGGAGGGGAATCGTCCACTACGAGCTACTTCCAACTGGTCAGACGATTGATTCTCAACTCTACTGTGCACAACTAGAGAGATTACGCCAGGCGATTGAAAGAAAACGGCCCGAATTGATTAATAGGAAAGGTGTTGTCTTCCATCATGACAACGCCCGACCACACACTTCTTTGATGACCCGTCAAAAATTGAGAGAGTTTGGTTGGGAAGTTTTGATGCACCCACCTTACAGTCCGGATATAGCACCCTCTGACTATCATCTGTTTCGATCTCTGCAGAACTCTCTCAATGGAATTAAGTTGGTTTCAAAAGAAGCCTGTGAAAACTACTTGATTCAGTTTTTCGACCAGAAACCACAGAAGTTTTTCACCGATGGGATCATGGATCTACCAAAAAAATGGCGAAACATTGTCGATAATAATGGAGCATATTCGGTTTAAATGAATTCGTCCACGCGCCATGCGGGGACCAGTTGAATTTTACTGAAAAAACGCCACGAACTTTTTCCCAGACCCAATATTAACTTGCCAATTTATCGGATTATACAGTTCGTCCTTCAATATTATATCCGCTCCTATTTTGAACGATTCATTTTTCCCTTTCGTATTTAATTTAGATACGGTGAAATTTTTATTAGAGAATTTATTCTCTAGATACATATTAACGCTTTCTTCCGTTGTGTTTTGCTTACATTTCCCCACATATAACCAAAGTCTTTGTTCGCTGGCAGAGAGTTCACGTACCTCAGATTTGTCGGTACCGTAAATTTTTTCTTCGTCCCTGGATCCTTTTCTTTTGACTCTCATGTTTTTCCGATGTCGCTTTTTTCGCTCCTCCTCGGCACTATCAATATGGACAACAGTATCTATCGATGAATTTAGATCTAAATCACACACCGAACTTTCCGTATTTAAAATAGTTTCTGCATCCTCTCGGTTTTCTATTAAATTCTTCTTGTTAATAATATTCAATTGATTGTTAAGATGCTTAAGCTCATCTTTTAATCCTTCAATTTCTTTTTTAAGATCTTTTGTATGTTCTATTAATAGTTCAGTGAACATAGATTTAAATTGCGCAACACTAAGTGTTATTTGATTTTGTTGCTCCTGTTTAACCTTTTCTCTCGTATTAGAAACCATAACGAGAACAGTTTGATTTATATTTAACTAACTAGATAGACACCGTGGAGCACACGTATTGCACCGCACAACTGCACGAAGTAAACTGAAATAGATATATAGAATGTGTATATAAAAATTTATTGTGTACTTATGTATGTATGAATTATCCGAAAGCAAAAAAGTAAAATTAAAGAGAAAAACGAATGCTCCATAATTTTTTTTAAAACACGATAATACACTTTTCAAAACAATTAACGGATATCTAATAAAAATGATAATAAATAAACAAAAATTGATATAACATAATTTGTTGGTTTCGATATATTTGTGAACATGTACCTGAATACATTATTGTATTTTAATTTTTAAGTTGTTTAAACATGTGTAAAAATTTTTAGCGAAAGGAAAATAGAAAAATAACCAATTCAACAGAAGTTTTATTGAAATAATCCCAATAAAAAAATAGAGATTAATTTTGTTAAATATCTTCACAAATATCTAAAAATGTTTGTCACCTTAAAGGCAATATCGGATTAGCATGTTGCAACATTTCATGGGGAATCTTATCCCATTCCTCCCCGGCTGTAATTTGTAATGCCTGAAATTCTTAGGCGCATACTTGCAGTAGTAACACATCTTCCCATAAGACCCCAAGCGAGTTTTGTTGGATTACTAACTGAGTTGGCTGCTTGCCCACTATAACCTAGAGACTTGGTATAGAGATACCGACTTCATCAATTCAGTTGTTCATGACGTTTGCTCGATGGGAACGAGCATTATTATCATAAAAATGAATTCTTCTTTCACAACTGCTGCATATGGAAGAACAACGTGTCGCCGAATTTCACCCAAATATTTCTGGACAGTTAGAGCTCCATCTTTTGTGGGTACTCTCCAATAATTATGCCGGTCTATTCTATTACGTCACCACCCTCATATTGAGGCCTTTTCTGACCAAATTCTGGATTACTGCATACGTTGGATTCATGCTAAATCAGAATACGTCTATTATCTAGCTAGAATGTAAATCCGGATTCGTCACTTAATATGTAATACCCGTCTTTACTTATTATGACCTACTTACGTATCTTCGGTCAAATATTAATGACTTTTACGAGCAACCACTCGAAATTACTTTTAATATAATATATTTTTAAGCATTTTCCGGACATACCCATCCATATTCCAACTGACTGATGAAAGCAGTTATTTACGACTCTCAATGTACCTCTCGTCAATACAGCGAGCAAAGCTTACGGTGACTTTGTTAAGTTCCAAAGAACACCATAACGTTTGAAATCCGTCAAAATGACTGTTTCATTTCATTTTACAAATAAATAACAGTGCACGATTGCTTGTTTCTTGTTTTGCACTTACCTTATCTTACTTCATTTAAATTAATAAATAATATAAAAAAAATTTGGTAAATTTCAGAGTAATGCACTATTTGATACATTTGATGTTTATTTGGTTAAGCTGCGTAATTACTTGTTTCATTGCTTACTAAATCAAAAAATTGAAAATTCGTTTACAAAATTAAATATAATTACACTCAGTTGTGAATCAGGGACATCAAATAAACTTCTATCTCGAAAAGTTCAAGATCCAAAGATACTTCAAGATAAGTATCAATATTCAATATTACAACGGTAGTTTAAACACTGAATACCTACGCTGAGAATCATCTGAAACAAAAATAATTGTTCGTTATGTGCATATATAAAATACATACTTAAAATTTTAACAAATTAAAAACATTCGCTTCAATTGAAGGTCGATGGGGAATTAAGTGCATTATTTGTTGTCATTTGAATATCTAAACAAAGTTATGAGATGTTTACTTATTATCTCCCCCGGGCTACATACAAATATTCGGAAAAATACAATTTCTTATACGTAACATAAATATCAATAAGGACCATTTCAAGTACCATGAGTTTCTGCTTTATTTTTGAACGCTTATCTTTTTTCTTCATTATAGTTCTATAACGTTTAAGCCTGGAAAATTTCTTCTTTAGATAAGAAAATTTCCTTATCTATCTTGCGCCGAGCGATTTCCATCATTTCCGCTATATCAAAAATCATCTCGGCGACAATCACTACATCGATAACGAAGACGTGAAAACGGCCGTTACCTCTTGGTTATTGGAGCAGACGGCAAGTTTCTATGAAGAGGGTATTCGTAATCTAGTTGTAAGATTTAATAAGTGTTTAAACAAACATGGCGACTATGTTGAAAAATAGAGCAATGTATGTAGAATCTGAAGATAGATTTGGTTTTTGAAAGATTTCTTTCGTTTGGTTTTTATTTTCAAACGGCCCTTACTTAAAAAACACGCCTCGTATTAAGGGTTCAACACTATCTGCCATCACCAAAAGAGAGGGTGATTGTTTTGCCACAGATGATATTCTTTCAGGTTTAAGTTTTTTCCCTACTTTTCTTCTTATGCCAATCATAGATTGTTCATTAATTTTTTTTCTTTTACTCACACAAGTTCACTTTTTTCATTGTCAACCGCCACAAAAACTTGTACGTTATGGAGATAAGCGTTT
Organism: Dermolepida albohirtum; assembly: GCA_031893035.1. NCBI lineage: Eukaryota > Metazoa > Arthropoda > Insecta > Coleoptera > Scarabaeidae > Dermolepida > Dermolepida albohirtum. The sequence continues at coordinate 23,511 of JAVIWB010000663.1, forward strand.
ATTACGTAATCAGGTTTTTGAGTGGTTTAAATGGTTCAAAAAGGGACGAGAAGAGATCGCAGACGCCTCATGCCTGGACGAACTTGCACGTCAATAAAGAACAAATACGTTGAAAAGTTGGGGAGTTGATCCAAGAAAATCGTCGGTTAAGTAAATACACTATTGCGGAATTCATAAGAATTGGCAGTAAATGTTCGACAGATTTTACATAAAGTTTTAACATGAAAAGTATTCGAAAATGGTATCGACTCGAATAAAAGGAATCGCGAATAATCATTTGTGTTTATGCCTTGCCAATCATTCAAAGGGACACTTTTCTATTTCCCAAGGACAAATCAGCACTGAAAGAAATCAGATTTGAAAAAGTAGAAGCGGTGGAAAAAAAGCGACGGAGACTATGAACATGTTTTCCATAAACGATTTGCAGCACTGCTTTGAGCGATTGAATATTTGCAGCAATCGTGAAGAAGAGTATATTGAAGGCGATACTGTTAAAATTATGAAAAAAAAACCAACAAACGATTTTAGAGCACTAATAACATACACCTCGTATTTTACATTTCGTTTTTACATGCTCTTGTTTAAGTTTAGACTTTGCACCAGCCTATTTAAAATTAAACTAAATAGTATTCCAGAAATAAGAGTAGTAGTAGTAAAACAGTAAATATTTCTAATCTACTATTTTAGGTAAAAAAAATTATCCCTTATTATTATCAATAGCAATAGAGCGGCCTTTATATCTGTAATTTCATCTGGAAATTACAATAAATTTGTAATTCACTCAGCTTATAGGTTAATAAACACATGATTATTCAAATCTAGTCCATAAGTTTCAAACGAAGCGAAAATGGAACGAAAGGGTAAGTCAAAAAACTGAAAGTAAAAGCATACGAAGGTGGTTCGACACGAACTTCATTCGAACACTAAGAGAGGATGAGAGCAACATCTGTATAAGTAGGTAAGAAGCTTCTTTCTTATGGATAGGTGCAAGTCATTCTGACGCTAGCTCATTGTTTGACAGTTAATAAAGAAGGTAAAACCTCTTACCATATTAATATTTGTATTCTAGATACGTATTTCGACAACTAATTTGCCATCCACGAACAGTGTGTGTCGAACACGAGCCCGCAGTAATGTTACACAGAATAAACCGCGAACCATTCTACTCCAAGTTCACATAAATTGCGGGCTCATGTTCGGCACTGTGTTTAATTTCTGCTGAGGATGACAACTTAGTTGTTGAAATACAAATCCAGAAAACAAATATTAATGTAGTAAGGGTTTTTCACAGTTTCCAATGAAAATAACATTGTTCGGTATTTGCTCCAATACAAGCGTTCCGAGTGAAAATGAAAGATGGTTAAGTAAATAAAATTAGAATTCGTGGCATGATTTAAATCTTTTTTCTGAATTGAAAAAAGCGAAGAAAATCGTAAGAATTGTGCCTAAATAAGGCGATTCAAGACCTTCTTATGAAGCCATAAGACTTTTAGTCAACGAATTCAATCCAGACAGGACAAGCCTTACAGCCCGTTCACACGGTACGGTTTTGGCGCATTATTTGAAATCTGTATATGCACACGATGCGGTCGTCCACCGTATGCGGGAAAACTACCGACTCGTTCGTACTTGCGCTCGGTTCTTGTCACTGGCAGCCGTATGCGGTGATTCGAAAAAAAAACCGTATCGGCCGTCAGTGGCACGCGCATGTATATTGACAACTTCACGTCTTGGTACGATTCGGTTGTTTTGCCGCGTGGCAGTTGTTCTGTAATTTTCATTTAGTTTACTACTATTTGTGGTTTGTGGTTCTATGGAGAATATAATTAATACGGAACTGTTGATAAGCTTAGTAGAAGCGAGGCCCGCTTTGTGGGATAAAACTCTTGACATATATAAAGACAAAAAAAAAATAATTTTTCCTCAGAACTGATGCATCTTCTCATATTTGTATCTCGTAGGGTCACGTCTCTTTTCAATCTATTTAGTAGGTCATCAAAAGTAGATGGGGACATCCGGAAATAATTGAAAAACTTTATTTCATCTCTTCTCAATTGACACATAAGATTCCGGAAGGTACCCAAATTATATCTTTCTCTAACAATAGGATGTTCCCAATACCTTCTACTAATTACTTGTCTTTTACGGCGTCTACGATACCAATACGTAAGAACAAACATATTCACATCCATTAAAAAACTTGCACTTTTATACTATGCCAAACTCGATCAACAACCAACCCTCAAATAATAATAATAAAATACGTAGTGGGCGCGCACAAAGATACCGTATCGTGTGAACACTGAATCCGATTCGGTTAAAATATCGTTTCGAACAAATCGCCGTACCGTGTGAACGGGCTGTTACAGTAGGCTTTGGGACTCCCAAATCTGATGTAATGGCAATAAACATTAATGAAGTCTACCATATCGTTTTGGCCGATAGGCGAGTGAAATTGCGTGAGTTAGCAGACTGTTTCTGTATCCAGTCTATTTACCCGATTTGGTTCCCTTAGGTTCATCTGTTCTTGAAACCTAAAATTTCCTGTCTAGACAAAAATTTGAGTGCACTGACGGAGCCATCCAGACGGTTAACGAGCAGTTAATCGTCTCAGGATCTTGAAGAAAATAACTTGAAGTAAGAAATCGAGAACTTTGAACTTCAAGTGAATTATGTTGGAAAATTAAGTGAGATACAAGCTCGGATTGTTATTTTTCATAAAAAAACACGTTAATTGTCGAACCATCCTCTTTCTATATGAACTCAATATATGTACATATGCACATATCCATTACAATGTATATTCATTGTATAGAATATTAAAATAGTCCAGAGTCTGTTTACATTTGGCGAACTAGATGTTCCAGTTGCCAGTTTGGGCTAGAGTCGTGATAAGAGATGATGTGCATTTGTCCGTAGTATTTCCGTTTTCCAATGGCATTAGCATATTCAATGCTATGCTTCACATCTCTGACGGGAAGGATATCGTGGCATATTCTTCTTCGGAGATTTGTTCGGAGTACGGCGCCCACGAATCTGTTTCGTCTATGTTCATGCACCCGTTGTTCATCTATTTCTTCTAAATCTTCAGTAAGGGTAGAATGTAGTGACCAAAATGTAGAATCAATTTCTTCGAAGAGGCTGTCAATGCTGTCTAGAAATTTAGAGGAGTGGGCCATAATGTTTGTATAATTTCAACAATTTCTTGTAGTAATATATTTCAAAGGAACTCATAATAAAAAACTTTTGTTCTTAAATATATAATGTTTTCACGAATGTGTAGGTAAATTACATATACACCGTCGTTCGTTATACGCTTGTAGACACGGCGGACAGTCGAAGTGAAGTATCCTCTTTCTATATGAGCTCAATATATGTACATATGTACATATAACGTATGCCATTACAATGTACTACTGTGGGCAAAAAATAGTAAGACTTTTTAATTTAAATTTCGCGCGAAAACTCATTCGTCGAAATATTTTTTTTGTAGGTTGGTATGACTATCAGTGAAATCTGTGCCAAATGTTACATCAAAATAATCATTAGTGTTTAGTATACGCTTGTCTTTTTGAAGTACAAAAAGTGCATTCGGCGATTTTTACAATGAGTGAAATTATTCAACAAAGAAGTTCCATTAAATTTTGTGTACGGAATCAAATTTCTGGTGCCGAAACGTTCAGAATGTTGCAAAAGGCCTTCGGTGATAATTGTTTGTCGCGAGAAAGTGTTTTTGATTGGTACAAATTATTCAAAGAGGGTCGAGAACGCGTTGATGACGAACCACGTCCAGGACGGCCATCAACATCAACTGATGATCAACACGTCAATAGAATCAAGGAATTGGTGCTTGAGAATCGACGATTAACAGTCAGAGACCTTACTGGCATCGTTGGAATATCGGAAGGATCAGTGAAAACCATTTTGAAAGATCATTTGGACCTAAGAAAAGTGAAAGCACGATTTGTTTCAAAATCACTCAATTTTTTCGAAAAACAGCGTCGCGTTGACGTCTGTGAAACAATGCTTTCCGACTATCAAGACAAAATGAAAGGCATCAAAACTGGAGATAAGACTTGGATCTACGCTTATGAGCCAGAAACAGACGATCAATCGGTCGAATATCGTATCAAAGGTGAGCGGAAGCTCAAAAAACCAAGTCAAAAATAAAGGTTATGTTGACAGTTTTCTTCGATTATCGAGGTGTGGTGCACTCCGAATTCCTTCCGACCGGTCAAACTGTCAACAAAGAATATTATTTGAGTGTTATGCGTCGTTGGCGCAATACTATTCGTAAAAGGAGGCCAGAATTATGGGCCAACTCTTGGTTTTTGCACCACGATAATGCACCGTCGCATACTGCATTAATTCTTCGTGAGTTTTTAGCCAAATTTTCATCCAATATCGTGGAAGAATAAATTAAGAATTTAAAAATTATGAACAAAGTCTTACTATTTTTAGCGAACATCTATATATATATATATATATATATATATATATATATATATATATATATATAACGACCTTCAAATTAATTGAATGTATTTATTGTCATAATAAATAAAAATCGAAGTAATTATTGGAATTATTTATCAACATGCATACTTACATGTAAAAGTTTTTGCTCAATCGATTGCTAATTACAATTACGAGTGATCGTGCAATTTTGAATTATATTATGGCACGTGAGCGAACGTACATACTCGCACATATGTATATACTCTCTATTTTGCATTGTATATCTTCTTCAAATTTTGTAATCGTGTCAGGTATATTCCTGTAAACTCAGATAATCCAAAGAAGAGGCCTATAAAAGTTAGATCATGCGAATGGGACATCCAATTTATGCTGTCGTTTCGTTATATGCGAAAAAATTCAAAAATCATCCGTGTCAAACTTTGGTAATTGATCATAAAAAGAGTTGGTTAGAAAGTTCCAATAATTAACGATATTAATTGTAATCGCACTTCGCAAAAGTACGAATCAATAACGTCTCCAGTCTAAATACTACACCAAATAGTTTCTTCTTAGATATGCCTACCTTTTTCAAAGTTAGTCCTGGGTTATTTCATTGCTAAATATGGCATTTTGCTTGTTTACGGAATTATTTAGGTGGAAATAGACTTCGTCGATAGAAATATTTTCTTTAAAAATCAACACCTTCTTCGGGAATCTGTTCGACACATTATGATGCTGGGACTCTTTTAATTTTGTGTTTTAGTCGACTCTTGTAATGGAGTAATAGAAAAATATTCGGTTTGTAGTAGGAAAAGAGATACTCAATTGGTGGGATCAACATTGCATCGTTAGTTTTCTCAGTCCTATAACTTAAAAATCTTGTTTAGAATTTAACCGGGGTCACCTTCTTTATAAAGATTTTTTATAAACAAGTGTTCTCTGTTATATGTATATATACAGGGATAATTATCTAGCGTCAGTCATTAATTTTACATCCGACTGTACGTATAAGAAAAGGGGTCTTTTTGCAGGAATATAGGTCTGTTATCATACTATTGGGTTGGCAACTAAGTACTTTCGGTTTTTACTGATAGAGAGCGTTGCTTTATTTTTTGTACAACGTTTGTTAGTGCTGTACTTTACCGTTTGTCGCGTGATACTGGTCGCATTGACGTAACTTCAGAAGCAAGTAGTGCGTGATTTTTATTAAAGCTATTAACTGTGGGTTAATTTTAAATTGAGTGCAGAAACGAACATTTTCGACATATTTTACTATTTTATTTCCGTAAAGGAAAGAAAGCTGCTGCGGCTCACAAAAAGATATGTGAAGTTTATGGTGCTAATTGCTTAACAGAGCGCACGTATCAGAATTGGTATAAAAAATTCCGTTCTGGAGATTTTTCTCTCAAAGATGAGCAACGTTCTGGTCGGCCTACTGAAGCTGATGATGACCAAATCAAAGTCATAATTGAAGAGGATCGTCATATAACTGTTTAAGAGGATGCGGAGAGGTTACATGTATCGCACACAACAATTGAAAAACATTTAAAATGTCTTGGGCTAGTTAAGAAGCTTGATATTTGGGTACCTCACGAATTGAAAGAAATTCATTTAACACAAAGAATCAACTTTTGCGATATGCACCTTAGACGAAATGAAACCGACCCTTTCTTAAAAAGAATCATCGCTGGTGATGAAAAATGGGTCCGGTACAGTAACATAGTTCGAAAACGATCATGGAGTAAACACAATAAATCAGTTCAAACCACATCGAAAGCTGAATTGCATCCAAAAAAGATCATGCTGTCAGTTTGGTGGGATTACAAAGGTGTTGTGTTTTTTGAGCTGCTTCCAAGGAACCAAACGATCAATTCTGATGTTTACTATCAACAATTAATAAAACTGGATGAAGCAATCAAAGAAAAACGGCCAGAATTGTCAAATCGGAAAGGTGTAGTTTTCCACCAAGATAATGCGGCCTCACACATTTTTGGCAACTCGTGGGAAACTATTGGAGCTTGGCTGGGAAGTGATGCCACATCCCCCATACAGCCCTGATCTAGCACCATCTGATTACCATTTATTTCGAAGTTTGCAGAATTCTTTGAATGGTAAAACTTTCACAAATGACGATGACCTTCACTCGCACCTGGTTCAGTTTTTTGCTGATAAGGACCAGAAATTTTATGAGCGCGGAATCATGCAGCTGAAAGAAAGATGGCAAAAGGTCATTGAGCAAAATGAAAAATATATAATTGATTAAAAACTATTCTTTGTTTAAAAAAAGTGTTTTATTTTATACTACAAAACCGAAAGTACTTAGTTGCCAACCCAATACATGGACTAAATGTGTCTATCTTATATAATACATTGTAAAACAAATTAATCTGCCTTGCTCTAATATACGTGAGTCGTCTTTTAAGTTTTGCATTTAAAACTGGAATTAAACAATAGATAGCTTTTAAAGATTTCATTGCTTTTCGAAGTATTCTCCACGAAGATTAACGCACATTTGCCTGCTTTCGAACCAATTGTGGAAGCAGTTTGTTGGTACAGCCAAAATTGCGTTTTCGAAGTCATCGACTGCTCCTTCTGACGACTAGAACCTTTGTCGAGGCTGTCCGTTTTTGATTTCAGGAAAGGTAAATACGTTGAGACTTAGGTCCGGACTGTATGGAGGATAGTCGAACAATTCGACGTTTTGTTGCGTTAAAAATTCAATTGTTTTGCGTGCTGTGTGTGCGAACTTGCATTGTCATGGTGAAGAATGATTCGTTCGGGGTTGGTTTTTTGAAGCTAAGCGATGACTGGCGGCAAAAAAATGGTTGTATACCAATCGGCGACCTGCTTTCGAGACAAATGTTGCGACCATCTTTTTGGAGACTTCAAGAACGGATGATTTTTGTCGGTTTTTCTTCACCTCGGAACACCCAAACAGATGACTTGCGTTTATTTTCTAGCTCGCATGAGTAAATCCAAGATTCATCACCACTAACATCGTACATGTTTTTAGAGTTTCCGGCGTTGAAGCGATCTAGAGTTTTTTGTCACTGATTCACCCCAGCTGTTCTTCGGTCAACAGATGCAGTATCTAACGGGAAACTAATTTTTTTACACATAATTCTCTATGCAAAATTTTTTGAATCGAAGTCTTTGAAATCCCCAATAATGCTTCGATCTGTCGATATGTCTTCGAAAATTATAAAAAATTATTCCGGGAAAATGTTCTCGGTTTAATTCCATTTTTCAACAAACTTGTCAACTTGACAGTTCGTTGTAGCTACAACGCTACATGTATCGCACCGAAACTTTGGATTTTGGTTTACTAAAGATGGAGGTTAATTTCTAGTACTGATATTTGATTAGTGGCACCCTCTACGTCCCACTATGCAACACTTAAAAGACATCCCACGTAGCAATGTTATCTTCTGACTTCTTAGTTCTCGTGGTGGAGTTTGTAGACTCTATTCGGCGAATTGAAAGTTGATGTTGGCCTATTGTCCGTTCAAGATGTTTAAAACTGCCGAGCTTTTCTTCCGTGTAATCATATTGCAAATAAGTCATCTACATAGTCGTATCAGCAAATGGGTTTCTTGTAGGTTACTTCTATGCCTTCTTCCTTAAAGATCTCTACGAACATAAGTGAACAAAATCTATTATTTTATATCTGTCTTTGAATAAACAAGAACCTTGTATGGCATTCTTGTCTGTTCTTCGAGATGTACTGTTAAAGTGACACGTAGTGTTCTAGGCCTAATAACATCATTCTACATACAACGTGCATTCGAATCGTTTAGACGAATTTAGCAGTATTTGCGAATCTACTTTGCACTATTTTCTGAATTAAATTGCAAACTGTGCCTTCTCAGTGTCGATTTTGTACATAAAAAAAATTCATGTAATGTACGAAATCTTTCTCGAACATTTACTATCAGAACAAGCCAGAATGGTTTTAACAATTCGATTGCGATTATACCTAATTTTGTACAAGTTCTTAACTTATAAATAATTACATTTTCAACTTTATAATCTTTTACAGACATGGATATTATTTTAAGTGAACATTAATAGTTTACAAATAACTTTATGATACAAAATTTTACTTTCACGATCTATTTTAGAATATTTATTTTAATGTCACACTTTTGCAGCATTCATAGTAATGTTTGTGAGCACTTTTATCTTTCATTTGCCCATATTTAATTAGGTTCATACGTTTTTAAATGTCAGATATACATCATTTGATGAATCATTTCGCAGGTGTAGGTATCATTTTTACTATTCTAATTTATATTGAATATTACTGATGTGACAAAGATAAAATTAAATTTCATCTATTGTTTGGAATTACTCATTGAAGTAGTAGGAGACAAATTAAATTCTTAATAGTAAATTAATTTTAATACTTTTTTTTAAGAACCTAAATGGAAAATTAATAAAAACCCAGCTTTTTTAAGCATAAATAGGTATTTTAATATTTTGCAAAATTATATGGCATTTTAAAATAAATTGAATATGAACTTAAACTATACATCTAAAACATTAAGTTACAATTTTACTCTTAATCGACTGACCATTTTAAGATTCAATGCAACTTATAATAAATCATTAAATGACATGTACATAAGTTGTGTAACATTAATTTCATTAATTGAAAAAAATATTTTATACGTGTTTACCTGTTTCTGTTTACTATTTAAAGATAAAATTTAAATTGGGGCCGTATAACAATTTAATATCGAAAAATACTATCGTATTTTTATTATTGGTTACCACTCGTTAAATGTTTCTAAAAAATTCTCATAGCAGGGATCATAGGATTACACATATACGAGGTATGACAATTAAATAGAGACAGCGCTCTTTCCATCGCGCAGCCGCACCAGACGATAACGTAAGTGGACTGTTATTGACCTAGATACTTCCCAAACAACAACCCACTCTGTCTGCTTTAGTTTACTTTCAAGCTTTAATTGTAGAGGACACTGTTACTCAGTAGTGCCGTGATAATGGTTGACATAAAAAACCGAGCAGCGAATTAACCTGCAATTCCTTGTCAAATGAAGGCCGAGAAGAAGTCGAGGACGATGAATATTTAGAAAATTGATGAAATCGTGGAAAGACCGACGAGCATTCGGATGATTGTCGATATGGTAAACATTAAAAAAGAAACGATAAGACACATTTTGCATGATGAATTAAACATGACAAAAGTTTGTGCAAAAATGGTGCCGAAAAACCTCACTTAGGAACAAAAAGACAATTGGATGAACATTTGTTCTTACATCATGGAACGACTCACAGAAAAACAAGACTTGCTCACAAAAGTCGTCGCATGTGATGAAACTTGAATTTCTGAAATAAAGCGTCAATCGCAACAAGGAATTATGAAACTCACCGAAAGATGGTAAAAGGTACGTAGGTTCCGTAGGTTCATCGGAGAACTTACAGATAGCGAATAATATTTTTGGCAAGTGTTTTATAGTGTCTTATAAATAGCGCATTGTAGCAATATATATATATATATATATATATATATATATATAACACGTCCCTTATCTATTGTATTGTATAATTTCATTATATCACAACAAACGCATTTAATAATCTGTTTAGGTGACAATGTGCCCATCTATTTATAAACTGTAATTTTTAAGCAGGTGTTTATTATTACTTTCTTACTTTGCATTACATATACTAACGGATTATTCATTTGGAGGTACTTTTTTCAATTTTATCGGTTATTCTTTATTATCATATAAAAGAATCATTCTTAACATTTATTTTTTAAAAATTATTTCCTTCAAATGTTGGCTGTAACTGCGCCTAACGTGGTCCATTCTGAAGTTCCAATAATGTGAGTAATATTGACTTCTACTTGCTCAATCGTAGCTGGCTTATCCATGTAGACTTTGGACTTTACGTAGCACCAAAGAAAAAGTCTAAAGATGTGATATCATACGATTTAGGCAGTCATTGCACAGATCCATTACGTGAAATTAAACGTTCACCAAATTGTTCTCGCAATAAAGTCGTACTTTCACTGGCTGTATGGCAAGCAGCGCCGTCTTGTTGGAGCCAAATATCATCGAGATCACGGACTCCAATTTCGGGCTACAAATAGTCTGTTATCATGGCGTGATAACGGGCGTTATTCACATATGGACCGATGATTCCACCTGCCCATAAACGACACCAAACCATGGTTTTGTCTGGATGTAATAGTAGCTCTTGAACCTCTTCGGTTGTTCTTCACTCCAAATACGGCAATTGTGCTTGAGGTAGTCATTAAGCCAGAAATGGGCCTCATCGCTGAACAAAATTTTGGTCGAAAACGGTGGATCTTGTTCAAGCTTTTCAAGAGCTTAAAGACTAAAACGGTGACAACTCGAAAGGTCGGCCGGTTTCAATTCTTGAACGAGTAGAATTTTGTATGCTTTTAAACCAAGATCCTTACGTAAAATACGCCAAGTTGTGGCATACGACAAACCAAGCTGTTGAGATCTACGTCGATTCGATTCTTCACGGTCATCACGTACATTCTCAGCTACCATCGTTATATTTTCTTCAATACGTGCTGGATGTAGTCTATTTGGTCGCGTAATATCCAATAATAAAAATCGAGTTTCAATTTGTCAGTGGTATAGCGAATTGTGCGTTCGGTGGGTCGAACTTAGACCATAAGTTGCTCTGAGCGCACAAAACACATTTCTCGTGGAACGTCGATTTTCGTAATACAGCTGAATAATTTCTTTCTTTCTTTCCATAATAAAATGTCACACAATACTTAACTAAAATAGTGTGACAGTTTGACACGACTCACTGTGTCAAAAACTCGCTATTATATCATCATGAATCACCCCATTATATCATTCCTTAAATTTGTAACAGTTTTAAGTTATTTGAATGACAAATTTACAAATTACTGAGAAAGACTATCCTAATATACCTGCTTTCAGATTTTAAAAGCTCATATTTACTCTCGAACTCCAAATAAAATTCAATGTTTTATTATGTATTGTTTAAGTAGAATTATCTGATTCAATGTTTGTTTAAATAACAAAAGCGGTCAATATGTATTTAACAGCATAGTTATCTAACTAAAATATCGTGAAAGTTTGACACGGCTCATGTTTTATCTGTCCAAAAATCGCTATTGAAAAAAGTACATCATAATGAATCACCCTCATATACGTAAATATATATAGACACATAACACGTCTTTTATCTATTGCATAATTTCTTCGTATCGCAACAAATACATTTAATAATCCATTTAGATGACAATGCGCTCGTCTATTTATAAATTTTAACTTTTAAGCAGGTGCTTTTACTTTACTCCCAAGGAACAATTTTTAAATTACGCGAAAGTTTTGAGTTGGTAGTAGTAAAAATAAAGGTTAGCTATGATTTCAATTCATTCAAGAAATTAGGAAATGCCATGTTTTTAATGCGTACGGTTTTCGTTTTAATTTTGATTTTGAAATATACACCTTAATTATTAATATTCATGCTGTAATAAAATAAAATATAATTTTAGATGTAGTTATTTTTTCCTTGGGCAACTTAAAACACCCGCGAAATTTAAAAATTGTTCCTTGGGCTTACTTTACTTTGTTACTTTGCATATTATCATAAAGTTGCGAAGGTGACGACTCTATGAAGATGACAGTGCGTCTCTATTAATAAATGATTTACTAAAAGCATAGACAAATACGTAGTAATTTTTCCGATAACCCAATTTATTAAGTTTTAAAATTATGACACATAATTTTTAAGTATTTACATTAAATAACATTAAAATTTTGCTTATCGATAAACTAATTTTTACTATATACATATCAATCACTTTTAAAACTCTCAAAACTTATTATTTGTTATTCAATTACAGTCCCATGATTCATTACTATTTATCGCAACTAAGTTTCTATGACTTCTAATACATTAGTAGTTATTGTTGAAAGGTGTATTATACTTTATTTTAAACACAGACAAATATTAGATCCGAGAAAAATATTTGCACTACGAGTTAAAAATTATAATTATTAATTAATGTGTATTCTTTTCAGAGCAAATATTGTATATTTTATAGCATATGGAATAATTCCATCATCTTATTTCAAATTCGAATATATCCTTCTCTCTGAAAGGGGGCAGAATTAGAACAATTATTTTATTATACCTTTATATCTACCAAAATTAAGTTCATTGCTTTACTTTAGAAAATAAACGAAATTCGATTTTTAGTTGCACAAAGTTTCCTAATTTTTTTAGAACGTATATTACAAGTTTAAGTTTACCAAGAATTTTACTTTCGAAAATAGGAAAACAATAGCAATATTTTCTTGTAAATTAATACAAAGATATGAATATGACGGAAATTTCTATACTCCCAAAAACTTGAATGAAAAATAACTCTATTGTCGACGAAGTCCGTATTTATAGATCCTCATAAGCACAGTCGAGGCTTAGCTTTTGTATTTTGCTATTTGGATGCAAAATACAAAGATTTGTCGAACTCTGCAAAATAGCCTTCTGTTTTGAGAACTTCATTTGACATGAATCGCTTTCCGCCAAATTTTTTTTTCTGGTTTAGAAAAAGAAGAAAGACACAGGGGGTCAAATCTAGTGAATATGCTGGACGGGGAACAAATTCTTACCGTAAATCTACTAGTTTTTCTGTCACAATTGCTGATGAATGGGACGGAGCATTATCGTGATGAAGAGAATTTTTTTCTACGCTGAGTGGGGCCTTTTTCTCTTTAGCTCAGTGTCAATTGGTCCAATAAATCAGCATAGTGCTGTCCCGTGATCATCTTTCCCTTCTCTAATTATTCAATTAAGATTATGCCTTGGAAATGCCAAAATATTGTCGCCAAAACTTTTCCGGCTGATGAAATCATCTTCGTTTCCTTTGGTGAACATTCACGGAAAAAACACATTGTGCCGATTGACCTTTGGCTTTTGGCGTGTAGTGATGTATTCATGTCTTATATACAGTTACAGAAACGCTCATATTGCACTTCAACATGGCCAAACATTGCTTTGAAGTAATCATGCGCTTCGGTTATGATTTATCGTCAGCACACGCGGAATGCACTTCGTTGATAGTTTTATCATATTCAGTTTTTCATGAAGCTAACACGATACCATGAACTTTATTAAACATATCGTCCGTAATCACCTCAATTGGACAATAATGCTTAAATTCATTAAACCAGTATTTGATGGTAGTCATCGAAGATGCATGGTTCTTAAAAACTGTATACAAGTTCTCTTTGTTTTCTGCACACGTTTGAATTTCTCCGAAATTTTGACAGACGTCAACTAAAGAATAGTGTTCACATTCGGTAATGGAGATTTTAATACAAAGTGTTACTTGTCTCACACCACCCTCGCATTTTCCTTCGGCAGGATAGTTTCATTCAAATGATGGAAGTATAGTTACTATTCGTTACTATGGATGAGACTTGGATCTAATCACCATGATCCTCAATCAAAACAAGCTAAAGAGCGATATAAACCCGGTACTTCGGCTAAGAAACGAGTTGGAGCCCAGAAATCGTACAAGAAGGTGTTAGTATGAGTTTTTTGGAATGCAAAAGGAAATTTGTGTGTGGATTACCTCCAAACTAGTAAAACAATAAACTTAGATTATTATTGTAAACTTTTGGACCAGCTGGACGTAAAAATTCGTGAGAAAAGACCTGGTTTCAAGAAGAAAAAAAACGTCTTTCATCACGACAACGCACCCTCTCACATATCTCAAAAAACCATTGTAAAAATCAGTGAATTAAAGTACGAATTGTTGCAACACCCACCCTATTCGCCAGATTTAGTTCCCTTTGACTTCTAGCTATTCTTACATCTCAAAAAATTCATGCGTGGAAAATGATTTTCATAGAACGAAGAGGTAATAGCAGCCGTGGAAGCGTATTTCTTTTAGATTCTCATTTCAGGGTTGGAATCCATAAATTACAAAATCACTGAAACAAGTATAATGAAGTTCACGGAGGATATATTGAAAAATAAAATGTATTTCAAACCATAAATCGTGTGTTTCTTATCGAACGATAAAACTTATTGAACAACCTGGTATATACCTAGTCCTGCCATAAGTATTGATACAAGTGTAAACGCACCTTTTTGCAGAAGATAACTTGAAAGCACAAAAATTTTATGTTGGCAGTTCTGACATTTGATATATGCTTTACAAAAGTGCCGAACAATTTTACTATAGCGTGAGTCGTCATTATGGAATGGTCGGATAAAGAGAGCCGTATTGCGGTTATTGCACTTCATAAGTGTGGAATAGAAAGAGCCCGTATTTTTGATTTATTGAAACCGTTAAATATTACGCGTGTGTTTGTGTATCGTACTGCTAAGTTATTCATTGATACTGGAAATGTATTCGACCGTAAAAGATTTGGCAGACCTCGCATAGTTCGTACACCACAGGCCATCAATGCTGTGAGGTCCCGCATCAATCGACATCCTGTCCGCAAACAGAAAATCATGGCTCGTGAAATGGGTATTGCTCCGAGAACCATGAGCCGTATCATTAAACAAGACCTAGGACTTAGAGCTTTCAAACGACAAACAGGACAGCGCCTTAACGTTGAATTAAAAAAGAATAGGAAGAAAAAATGCAGACACCTGATATCGTTGTACGGCAAAGAACGTTACAAAAAAATTCTGTTTTCTTATGTAAAAATTTTTACTGTGGAAGAAACTTTTAACAAGCAGAATGATAGGGTGTATGCACGGTCCTCCAAGGAAGCCAGTGAAGTGGTGCCAAGGATTCAGCGAGGTCATCTTCCTGCTTCAGTGATGGTTTGGTGGGGAGTATCCTATGACGGTGTCACTTCCTTGCATTTTTATGAAAAAGGTGTTAAAGCAGCGGCCAAAAACTATCAACGAGACATTTTAAGCAATATAGTGCAGCCCCTAAACTACACCATGATCCAAAACCAACCATGGATATTCCAACAAGACTCTGCGCCCGCTCACAAGGCCAAAACAACTCAGCAATGGCTTGAAAATCATGTACCTGAGTTTATTAGTACAAACTGTGGTCAATCTTAGAGGCCATGGTCTGTAGAAGACTCCATCGCAACCTGGAATCATTGAAGCAAGCGTTAACAGAAGCAGTCGACAATTTTCCCATGGATATCGTCCGTACAGCGATTGATGAGTGGTCCTGCAGACTTTGGCGTTGTATTAAGGCAAATGGCGGCTATTTCGAGTAATCTGCATTGTATTTTGTAGCTTACTATTGCCAAAATAAACTATCAAAAAATAATTTAAATCTAACTTGCAGTTTTCTTTTTGTACTTAAAAATCTTTATGTCAGTATTTATGGCAGGACTAGGTACATATGTATGTACGTATGTATGTCCGTTTTAGTTTCGTTGTAAGGCTGCTGAGTGAAGAAGATAACATTAATTAATTTTACTATAAAGTAGTAATATAGTTCAGAAGTGAACCAGCTCTTAAAATGCAGCTTTTTACAAAGAACTGTTAGAGTTGTTTCACTGTTACTTTGCATGTCGGATCTCGGAGTCATATTTGTTTTTAGGAAAGTAATATTAATAAATAAGTAATATCTAATAAGTGGACTTTAACTTTATACATAAATACATGTAAATTGGAAAATATACGGATCTATAAAATTTTTTGTCGACACAAAGAACAGTGTTTTTAAAGGCTCTTTATACTGGGTGTTAAAAATGTGTCGTAAACTATAAAGGCGGCATTATAATCCAGTATATGCGTCGAAGTCTTAATAATGCAAATGGACGGTTTCTACTCCGTTTTCGAAATCATATACAGGCGTAGAGTAGGTAAAAGGAAGAAATTAAGTAAGTTTATATATTTGTTTGTTTGTAAAATAACTTTTAAATTAAATGTTACCAAAAAGGAATGTAGCAAGGCGTACCGTTGTATTGTGGGTTGCTGAAGCCTACACACTGAGCGATATGAAATTGAGAATATTCTATATACCATTTCAAATTCGATCCTCTTAGTTTGTTCGGATGTATACTTCGTTTCAAAAAAAGAGAGGCAGATTTGGCAGAAATGATAGTTAATTCTCAAAATATTTTGATATCTTTGACTGTTCGTATCACGTTTACACTTATTGAGATTTGTTTATAATTATTATATTACTTTAGCTATTTTACGGTATATATTAGTTCTTTTTAGAGCTTCGACTTGCAGATTAACAGAGTATGCAAGTAAAATGTGAATGCAAGAAATTCGCTTCTAATAAAATTATATAGTTCTGCAGCTGTTGATTTAAGAATGAAGGCAGAATCTAGTACTAATACTGTCACAAGCACTGGTGTGTATTCTCCAAAGAAACGAGAGAAGGCAGGCCACTTGAGTAGTGTTGAAGAGCAGATAATACAAAAAATACAAAATACAAAAAAATTGTAACGGATACACCCAGTATAAGAACAGGTGATATAATAGAGCAGATCTCCCAACTAATACCAACTTTGTTGAGTGTGATATACGGAACATAACTCTACAGTATAAAATATGATTCTAGGAATTTTCAGAACGACATTATATCGCGTTGTTGGTGAATATAAAAACACGGAATATTTTAGACCCGGAAAAATAACTGGTTCTGTACTAGAATCTTTTGATGAGGCAATTGAAACTGTTTGTCAAATAGTTCATATGTTTCGTGACAATGAACCTCCAACTTTGAATAAAGTTTTGACTTACGTAAATAACAGTAGTGAACTACCGAATATGGGTCGCTCAACATTGTATCGCCTAATGATGCACCTGAATTTTAAATAAGAATATTTGCAGTTAATTAATATATTTAAATATAATTTTGTTATATATTGCAGATACCTCAAACGAAGTAGAAACAATGTTCATATTGTAAAAGATGATATCATAAAATGGAGACACCAACACCTAAAAGATATTTCACTATATAGATCTCAGAATAAACCGATATTCTATTTAGACGAAATCTGGTTGAATGAGGGTCGTACAAAGCAGAAAGTATGGACTAACGCAAATGTTTTAAGTCACAGACAGGCTCATGTGGAAGGACTATCCACAGGATTATAAAATCTCTCTAGAAAGAGACGTCGACTTACATAACATTACATACTAACATTACATACTAACGGTTCAGATGGCTTTATAGAAGTTGAATTTGATGGAGCCTGTGGTTGATTGACTTGATCAATAAGGTTGATATATAACCCCTTTCCACATTAACTTTTGTAAATTCTGTATACTCATTTCGACAACCAAGTTGTCATCATCAGCAGATAATTTCAAAGTGTCGCACCTGGTAAAACACGGCGAAAAAACAATTGTACGAAAATCAAACTCCGTACGCGATCCACACCGCTCAAAACCAAGATGTACACTCAAGATGTACACTTGAGTGTACACTTGAGTGTACATCTTGGTTTTGAGCGGTGTGGATCGCGTACACTCAAGATGTACACTTGAGTGTACATCTTGGTTTTGAGCGGTGTAGATCGCGTACGGAGTTTGATTTTCGTACAATTGTTTTTTCGCCGTGTTTTACCAGGTGCGACACTTTGAAATTATCTGCTGATGATGACAACTTGGTTGTCGAAATGCGTATACAGAATTTACAAAAGTTAATGTGGAAAGGGGTTATATATCAACCTTATTGATCAAGGCTTTATAGAAGATTCTTTGTGAATGTTTCAAGGGAAGAAAACATCTAACTATCATGAATAGACGCCGCAGTGTTTGACGACTGGTTCACTAAGATATTACCGTATTTACCAGATAATGCTGTCGGATAATGCATCGTATCATTCACCATCGTTGAAAAGACACCGTCAACATTGTGGAAAAAGTAAACAAACAAAATTTGTTTGGAAATAAGGATATAAAGTATAAAGACGATATGGCCAGAGCAGAATTATTGAATTTGGTACCTTAAAGTGGTGTATACGAGGGTAGCCGTTTATATTTCGGGAATAGCAAACAAAAAAAATGTAAAAATGTTTATTATTGAAAATAGTTTTATTGCTTTTCAAAACATTCTCCTTGAAAATCAACTGCCTCTTCCGGCGTAGAAAACCGTTGACTACGAAGTTTATTCTTCACGTGTGGGACCAAAAGGAATCACAGGGTGCTAGATCAGGGCTGTACGGCGGATGGTTCATCAATTCAATGTTTTGCCCAGTCAAATATTCAATTGTTTGAACCGACCTGTGAGAGCTCGCATTGTCATGGTCATTCTCCACCATCTGTCGTTTTCGGTTTGTTTTCCTTATTTCTTCAAAAAGTTTTGGCAAACAAATAGTTGTGTACCATTCGGAATTGACCTTTCTACAACTCTCTAAAGGCACGGTTGCAACATGACCGGTTTTTCCGAAAAAAATAGGCGACCACTTGCTTTGATGTGCTTCGAGCGCGAACAACTTTTGTTGGTTTTGGCTCATCTTGGAATACCCACACAGTCGACTGCTGTTTACTATCTGGCTCATATGTACAGATTCAAGATTCATCACCTGTGACGACTTTGTAAATGTTCTTTGAAGCACCGCCATTGTATTTTTTGTGCATTTCTTGGCATCAATCGACGCGAGTCCTCTTTCGAGCGGTTGTCAAATTATGTGGTACCCAACGTGAAAAAAGCTTCTTAACGGTTAAATGTTCATGCAGGATCTTATGCACGCTGGTATTACTAATGCCTAGAAATGCCTCGATCTCACGGTATGTCACATGACTGTCTTGCATTATCAATTCAGACACTGCATTAATGTTTTCCGACACAATAACATTTGTGGGACGACCTGCACGAAATTCTTCGTCCAAAGAACGCCGTCCAAGTTAGAATTCACTATACCAACGATATACTGAAGTTTTCGATGGTGCTTCATCACCATATACAGAATTCAGCCCGTCGATGCATTCTTGTTGAGACAATCCACGTCGAAAGTTATGAAAAATAATTGCACGAAAATGTTGGCGTATAAAATTTTCGAGTTACTGTCAACAATAGAAATAGCGACTGAATAAAGCTGCCAAAGTAAACATATTGTCAAAAATGACAAACTTCACGATGCAATCAGATCGGGGGCAATACTAAGAGTGTTGCCAGTACCCGTAATATAAACGGCGACCCTCGTAGACGTCAGTGTTTCGCTCTCTGAGAAGATTCCGTATTTTGTTCGAATATGTCGTTCATCGTTATTAAATCTCTCTCTCTCTCTCTCTCTTTATGTAGCATAATGTGAAATATTCAAGATAAATGAAATTGATTAGTGCTCGCGGAGCAAAAATACATTGACTGTGGAAAGAAATTTTTTGAAAAATTATAAATGTGTTTTGTTAAAAATCCGTGCAATTATTTATTGAGGTCAACAGAAACAGAACAGTCTTGTTATAATATATTTTAAAAACTAACACTGTTCTAATAAATATAAAATATTGGCTCCACGAATAGTCCATAGTTTAAACATTTTAAAAACAATTGCCAAACAAATTAAACGCTTTTAAATTCACTTCAATTTATTTTAGATAAATTTATATTTTTAATGAGAATTTCGTGTTCACCTCTCATTTGTCGGTACATATATTGAATCCTATTTGGATGCATTAGAAACTCGTCCGGTCAACTGCCCCACAAAGGCATGTTCGCAAAAGCAGTTCTCATAAGATATAAAACTAGACGCATTAGAGAAGAGTTTAGAAAGTTTTCTTGCGACCTGTGTTTGCACGGAAAGTGTGCCTAATTCTCAGAAAGCAGAAAATTGTACTTATCTATTAATCTCATTTCATCGATCAATTCCGTTCGTGTTTCAGCAATTTAAAAAAGAACAAAGTTAAACCAGGTGAAACATAACAATAATGGTTAATGAACGGGAAAAAATGTGAGCAGCAAACGATCATTCTTGACGCCAAAAATATATTATACAGGAGGGGGAACGGAGTGAATTAATATTACAACAAAACTCGAAATAAATAACATTTCATTTTATATATTTCAGTTGCATGGTTGCATTTGTTTTCTTTACTGACTCAAATAAATGTGCGCTTTGTTTGTATTTTTGTATTTATATAAATCATAGAACATTTAGTGAATGTGTATGATGATTTTATTTTAATTTGTCAATATTTGGTGAACTAATAGAAACTGGATTAATTCAAAATGTCTTCTGCCAAAGTAAGTACTTTTTCCCCTATCTTATACTTTTACCTTATACTATATACATACATACATTTTTACTAGAATACTTTTCGTAAATTTATAAAGCGGCCCTGGGAATTTTAATTACATAAAACGTTTTATTCATATTTCAATCGAATTCACGTTCCTTGCATAGCAATGAAAATAGTCGGCACATAATTCTTTTACCGTACTTGTTTTGTATTGTGAGCAATAAAATACTATATAATTGTACCGGTTAAACATGTTTATGTGCGTAAAGAAAGGTATTCATTTTCATAGAAACAATTAAATATTTATTGCATACACAAAATTAAATTTTAAAACTTTTGCGAAACGTATGATACAGTATACACTACCGGCTATAAATGTTTGACCGCGTGTATCTCTTCATATTATTCAAATAAACAATATTAGAACTTAACTAAAACCACTATGTTATTAAATTTTAATAAAACGAAGCATACGGACTGGAACCACATCACTTGTATATCTGCCGACGTTTCGTACCCATTGGTATGGGACATCTTCAGGGCTCAACTACTGCACTGAAACTGAGTTTCAGTTTCAGTGCAATAATTGAACCACCAGATTAAAACGAAGCATAATACATGCACGTTTTTCGGTATTTATGTATTTAAGTATTTTAAAACAACATTATCAACAATGACCAATTTATAATCCAGGTAAGGCGATAAATAAAAACTCGAAAATTTTAGACACGATTACACGAGAGGTATCGTATTTCTATCAAAATTTTAGTTTTTATTCAACTTACGAAGTGTAAAAAGCTCGTGACGTAGTGTTTGTGTACTATTTTAAAATAAAATCGATATTTTGAATCATGCCGCGTAGAAATGAACTCTCGGTTCAAACACGTACTCTTATAGTGTCTCGTCATGATATTGGCAAAAGTAATCAAATCACGAAATTACTGAACTTAAGCTGTATAACCGTGGACTATAATATTTAAAAATGTGAAGAAACTATTAGTTTATTGAATAAAAAGTGTCCAGACCGACAAAAAGCAACGACATCAGCAGAAGATCGAGCAATAGTTTTGATAGTTTTGTTAAGTAAAGAAAAGCCACTGTCGCGCAAGTAAAATAAAATAAAACGGTTAGCTTGGGCATGACAACACAAAGATTGGATGCCGGAATATTGGAAAAAAGCACTCTAGACAGACGAATCCAAATTCGAGATATTCGGTACGAAAATAAGAACATTTATTCGAAGATTAACGGAAGAACGTTACAACAACCACCAAGCATGGAGGAGAATTTATAATAGTTTGGGGTTGTTTTTCTGGAACATATGTAGGCGATCTTATTAAAATTGACGATATTCTAAGAGAAGAATGGTACAGAGAAATTTTGGAATAGAAGGCCATTTTTCCTGGAATACGACTAATTAGAGAAAACTTCCAGCAAGACACTGATCCCAAACACGCGTCCAAATTGTGCCGGGGGTGTTTAGAGAATTTAGAATGGGAAGGAATAATTATTATTATAAAATGGTCGAGTATCGACTTGGATCCTATACAACTGCTGGAGATGAGCTAGATAGTCAAGTGCGAAAATCAGCTCCAACATTCACAAAAACACTATGGGCCCAACTACAGGAAGCATGGTCAAAAATAGAACCGGAAACTCTGGCGAAATTACTAGGGAGGATGTCGAGATTGTGCCAGGCAGTAATAGAAGGTAAAAGTGGTCACGTCGACAAATCAAACATTTAAAATTTTAAAATATTTTGTCAAATTATATAATAAAATTTTAATTTTGCAGTAAGTATTACACTTGCCTTTCTATTATTTTCTGGATGGGCAGACTCTTCATGACCGGTAGTGTATATTTATTTATGTACTCATGAGTATTCTAGACTCATACCTTTTTAATTATTATTAATTTTTAATATAAATTTACGCACAGAAATTTCATTATATATACTGAATTTACTCATCACATTTCATTCTACAAAAATAAAAATTTTGTAATGTCTTAAATTTTTGCTTTTATTTATCATTATTTAATAATAATTAATAATCATTACCAAAAAATTATTTCATTTTACGTGCTTTTTTAAGCAATAGAAGATATATAATATTTGTTTTTATGAAAGATTAAACTATTATAAAGACTATTTACTGTTTTATTTAGGTTATGTTTCGTAATATATTAATCATAGTTCTTTTAAATTACGCCAATATTTGAAAAGAAATATCTACAAATCTAGTAAAACTGGTTTTAAAAATGTGTGCACTATGCATCCTAGATAATACTTCCCAATTATATTCTTGTTTATTATATGTAAGATATACAAGAGATATACGAGTACGTTTAAATAATGAATGAAATTGGCAGATTTTGGTTAAATCAAGTGTATTAGTATAATGTGTTTCATCCCTTGTATAATTAGATTCTTTTTAAGAACTATATTAATAATATACTAGGAGAAAATACACGTAAACATACTTCAACTAAATTAATATTATATAAATACCATAAAGTAAAGGGTTTTCCAATAGGGACTTGACAACTTTTAATTCAATTTGTGAACCCATCCTTTCACAAATTATCGAACTATCACTGTCAATTCATTCAGTAAGCTTAACATTTTCATCATGGTAAAGTACACGAACGAACAACGTCTGTAAATTATAAAAATTTACTACAGAAATTCGGAGTCGGTGACCGCTACTTTAAGAGCGTTAACTCCGATTTTCGGTCGTAATTCTCGCCCTAGTAGACAGGCAGTAACAAGTTTAGTGCAAAAATTTGAGTCTACATATTCGTTGTGTGATGTTGCCGTGCCAGTGAGACAATGGGTTGGTCGAAGTGTCGAAAATATCGTTGTCGTTGAAACGTCCGTAGCAAATGATCCAAATCAGTCAATTCCACGGCGTTCTCAAGAGTTGGGCATCGCCCAGACCACTTTATGGCGAATTTTGCGTAAGGATCTTGGTTTACACCCATACAACATCAAGCTGACTCAAGGATTGAAGCCGATGGACCATTTGACGCGACGTACGTTCTCCGATTGGGCTCTGGAAAAATGCGCCAAGATGATCAATTTCATCGCAAAATCATTTTCAGTGACGAAGTTCATTTATGGTTCAATGGGTTCGTCAATAAGCAAAATATGCGTTATTGGTCGGGTGAAAATCCACATGTGCTTCATGAAACACCACTCCATCCACAAAAAATAACGGTTTGGTGCGGTTTGAATGCCGGCGGCGTCATAGGGAAATATTTTTTCGTCGACGATAATGATCGTCACGTTACTGTGAATGGTAATCGTTATCGCGCCATGATTACCGATTATTTTTGGCCCGAATTGGAAGATATGGACTTGGACAACATGTGGTTTCAGCAGGACGGTGCCACAAGCCACACAGCACACGTTACAATCGATTTATTGAAGAGTAAGTTTGATGAGTGAGCGTGTTATCTCAAGAAATGGACCAGTCGATTGGCCGCCTCGTTCGTGCGATTTAACGTCTCTAGACTTTTTTCTTTGGAGCTACGTCAAGTCATTGGTCTATGCCAATAAGCCGACAACGTTGGAAGAGCTTAGAGCCAACATTGAACGCGAAATAGCAGCCGTTTCGGCCGAATTGTGTGGCCGAGTCATCGAAAATTGGGTTTAACGAATAGACCGCTGCAAACGTGTCCGCGGTGGCCATATGAACGAAGTCGAGTTCCATTCATAAATGTTTTGATTGTACTTCAACCTGATAATAAAGTTTTTGAAATATCTCAAATGGTCTGCATTTTGTTTTGAAAAAATTTGTCAAGTCCTTTTTGGAAAACCCTTTATTAACACCTTTCTTCTGAGGATTATCGTAATAAATTTACATTTGGAAATACCAATAAAGTAACGTCTTTATTTGAATGAAATTAAAAATGAAAATAGAAAATAAAAATATTCTATCTAAAAAGTTACGCGTAATGTTCATGTTTTTTGACTCCAGTAAACACAATGGCCTACCATGCACCCCTTGCATTCTCGAATGAGTTATAGAATTCAATTATAGGGTGATTCAGTACATGCTGATGATATATTCATATTACAGAAGAAAAGTCATTATTGGTTTTTCTAACAGATGTCGCTAGGCTTAAGTATGCAATGTTATGATTTGACACATATGTCATTTTATTCTGCTGACATCATGCTTCAAAGCCATACATGCTATATTTTGCGAAAGTAACACTATTATAGATTTACACCTCTTTGAAAATGTCGAGTTTCGTGCCTGAAAAAGTGCATTCGCGGCACGCATTACTTTTCTTATTTAATAAAAAAAAAAGCCCCTGAAAGTCATCACTTGCTGGTAGAAGCTTATCGTGAGCATGCTCCAACTATAAAAACATGTGAATCGTGGTTTCGACAATTCAAAATTGGTGATGTCGATGTGTAAGGCAAAGAAAGTTCAGGTAGATCGAAAAAGTTTGAAGATGCGAAACTGCAGGAGTTATTGGATGAAGACCCAACCCAAACTCAAAAAGCAATTGGCAAAAGCGTTAAGTGTGGCCCAAGAAACGATTAGCGAGCGATTACGAGAAATGGGAACAATCCAAAAGATGGAAAAATGAGTCTCACATCAATTGAATGACGAGGCAAATGGAAAAACGAAAAGTCGTCTATGAAATGCTGCTTCAAAGGTATGATCGGAAGTCATTTCTGCGCCGAATAGTGACGGGTGATGAAAAATGGATTTATTTCGAAAACCCTAAGCGCACAAAATCATGGTTATCACCTGGCGAAGCCGACCCATCGACTCCAAGGCCAAATCGTTTTGGTTGCAAGACAATGCTCTCTGTTTGATGGAATAAGAGCGGCGTGGTGTATTACGAACTGTTGAAATCTGGTGAAACAGTTAATACTGATCGCTACCGACAACAAATTATCAATTTGAACCATGCATTGATAGAAGAACGTCCAGAATGAGCCCGAAGACACGGTAAAGTGATTTTTACCGGTCAAAGAAGCGTTGAAAGCACTTGGATAGGACATAATATCGCACACGCCGTACTCTCCAGACCTTGCCCCGTCCAACTATAACCTTTGCGCATCAATGGGACACGCGCTTGAAGAGCAGCACTTCGGCAATTTCGAAAAAGTTAAGAAATGGCTTTACCCAAAGGACAAACAGTTTTTCTGGGATGGCATTGATAAATTGCCTAAAAGATGGGCAAGATGTGTAGCATCAAATGGCCAATACATTGAATAAATAAATTTTTTCATTTTCTTGAAAATTATGTAGTTTTTTTACAAAAAAAACCGGTAATGACTTTCCGGTACACCTGGTAAGTATTTATAAGCAACTACTACGAGCTTTCTTTTTTAATACTCTGTTGTCGGTGTAGAATTTAATTTACGCTTATTAATTCCCTTCTTTTTTGGATTTTCTTCTTACATTTGCTAAAGCATAGCCGTAAGACGGGTTAATAGTGTTTAGAAATAGAATTATAATTACGATTTCTATTATTTGGGAAAGTATTAGCATCTGCATGCTAATTCTGGACTATCGCTTTTTCAATTAACTCCAAATTTACTTATCTTCAAATTACGTATAGAAGATATTAACTAATATCTCCGTCGTGTTCCGAATTTGCTTAGTTAGCGATTGTTTGTGATCTAAACAAATTAATATTCTGAAAACAAAGTGATAATATTTAATATTATCTTACGTCCTACATATCGTCAAACGTTATTGATACTAAACAAAATAGTTTATTATTAAACACGTTATGTATGTAGATAACGATTAACGATTATTTTCATTTAAATAATTTTAAATGAAATATTTTTGCACTTCATTATTCTTGCTAATATTTACTAGTATTTTATTAACATCTATTCAATCAAAATGTTACTTTTTCATAGAGGAATGTTTATACTTACAACAATAGATATTATATGCAATTTATATTGAGACAAATATGTACCTGTTGAGCAAGGAGGTTTATCTACGATTTACATAATGCAATATACATGTTAATTACAGCATTATATCTGGTATGTTTATATTTAACGCTTGATGTATCGTCCATATCATTATCTATGACAATTAAAACATGAACGTTGTAAAATATGTACCTATGTACATACTCGTACATACATATATACAGTATTCGCTATGGAAAGCTAGTGGTTTTCATGGTATAGCGAAGGAGGCATTAAATGAATCATCTTTATGTCAAATTTACAGTATTTTAAGTATAATATTTAGATACATATATCGTAATACTAAAAAAAATTTTGTTGCTGATTTAATTAATATTTAACATTAGACATTTATAGTGAAGACGTTTTTCAAAGTCAAAACCTACGCTGCTTCTAATCATAATATACCCGTTTTTCAGAAATTAAAAATAAATAATAAAATAAATAAATAAAAAATTCACGGAAACTCTTCAAATTGATCACTCAATTCTGCTAGCTAAGTTAGATATTTTCGACATCTCTCTTCCGTTATTTAACCTCATTTCTTTTTATTTAACTTATCGTTCGTGCTATTTTTGTTTTCTTGGTTTTTACATTCGTTATTTTTAGCTAATTTCCGGTGTACCTCAAGGGTTTAATTCGAAGCCTTTACTTTTTATTATTTTCCTTGACGAACTACTCCGGTCCTTGGAGATTTTTTCGATGATAATTAGTGCGTGTCGGATTATCACAAGCTGTATAATTACTTAAAGTTGGTCCATAGATTGTGTAAGGAAAATATTTCTCTGAATATTAATAAGTGTTCATTGTGACATATTCCATAATTGTTGAGCCTCTTCAATTTCCTTATAATGTTAATAAGGTTGAGATTGGTCGCCTATCTGAAGTGAAGCTCTTAGAGATTGTTTTTGATGTGTTTTATCTGTTCACCGATCACATTTCTCCTCTCAGAAATGCTGCGCCTAAGTATTTGAGCTTCTTGATTTGAACTTGCCGAGACGTCAGAAATTCCTCGACTTTAAAATGTTTATTATATGCTTATGTTTGAAGTATCTTCGAGTATGACGCGGTAGTGTTGTATCCATTTTACGCTTACCACTGGGTCATTTTGGAGGAGATTCAAAAGAGTTTTCTTAAATATCTCTGCTGCAGATGTGATGACTTTTATCCGGCAGATGGGATCGACTACAACTCTTTACTTAATCGATATGATTCTGTTTATTCACTAGTAAAAGGGAAAAGTGACTACAACTTTCCTTTTCTTTTGAGATTGTTTAATAACGTCACTGATTATTCTGCTCTTTAATCGTCTTCCACGTTTCCAAATAGCCGACGGCTAAAGTTAACTTATTTTTGAAGGGCATGATGTGGAATTGAGACAACTTATGTCTGGATTCATTTGTCTGACATCAAAACTGCTTCATTTCCTTCATATCGTTGTTATTATTTAGTTTAATTTTTGTTAACACAAATTTTCACTTCTGTTTTAATTTCATTTAAGTTGTAATTCTTTTCTTTTCAATACGAGTTTGTAGGAAACTAGTATGTGTATAACTATGTGTTTGATTATCTAAAATTGTTATTCAGTAGACGGGGTTCTAGTACTATTAATATTAAATAGGTAAAATAACATACGGAGATAATTGGTACATCGTTAATTCAGAAAAGATATGGATGATGATAAACGGTTAGGCTGATTTGTTTTGTGGAAATTTTGAGAAAATTTTATTAAGATTCATGGAAATGGAAATTGGAATATCCAAGGCATTAATTTTAATCCATTTCGTACCAGCGGTCGAGATCTCGACCACAAACTTTAGCTGCTTTTCATCAAATAATTAGTTATATTTGGTAGTGGAATTCAATTGGTTTTCTAAGTTTATAATTAAGTTTGACGTATTGGCTTTGCGACCTGAAATGTTTTATCTCCCCCACCCCTTTTTAAAGTTGCACATGGGAGCGCGCAAGAGTAGACTAAAAATAGCCTTTTGTTAAATTTATTGTAACTACTTGCATAAAATAGAAAAATAAGAAATTTTTATTAATTTAAATAGCCAATAGTTCGAAAAAATTTTAATGTATACAAACTAGTAATTATAGTTACTCCAGCTAGTCGCCAGACAGTCATGAAGTTGGCTGGTCGAGATCTCGACCATTGGGATAATTAGTGCACTAAGTTTAATTTAAAGACTAATCTATTATTTTTAATTTATTTGATTATTAATTGAAAAAAATGTATTTATGTCTCAATAAATGTTATTTAAATTTTTTGGTTTCTAATATCAATAGGCTTCGGATACAAGTATTGGTGTTTATGTTCATCGAAAGGGTATTTGTACCAATTCCAACCATATGCTGGAGCATCTGATAAATATGATAAACAACTTGGCCTAGGTGCTAACGTGGTTATGAGCCTAATGTCGGTTTGTGAGTATCCTAGACAACATACTGTTCATTTCGATAACTTTTTCACCGGATACCACTTGTTGTGCCTTCTAAAGGAACAAGGTTTTTGTGTAACTGGCACAATCCGCAAAAACAGACTAATTGGCGCAGGCCTAAAAACTAAATTAACTCGGCATGATATGGATTACGCATTCGATCAAGAAAATAAGATTGCATTGGTTCGATGGGGAGACAATGCAGAGGTCACATTGGCTACGAACTATAATCAGATGGATCCGATAAGAAATGTAATGCGATATGATAGAAAACAAAAAAAAACGGATCGCCGTACCCCAAGCCAACCTTATTGCTAATTACAATAAGTATATGGGCGGAGTTGACTTGCATGATAATGTTGTCGCTAATTATCGAATTGGAATCAGAGGCAAGAAATGGTGGTGGCCATTTTGGGTAACCTGCTTGGACAGCGCCAGTGTCAATGCATGGAAATTGCATTGCATGATTGCTGAAAAAAACAATAAGAAGCCCTTGAGTCAAATTGATTTTAAGAATTTGATAACAAAAACTTTGTTGTTATCCGTCGAACCGGAACTGGTAACTTCGTCCGATGAAGAAAATGGAAGTGACGATGACTTCATACGCCGACCAACATCATTGCCTAAAATAAAATGTATACACATGTCTGTGTCCGTTAAGCGCTGCTATCGCCGATGCAAAATATGCAAGAAGCATACTGTCTATACTTGCGATAAGTGTAACGTAAATTTACATGTGGGTTCTTGCTTCAAGGCCTACCACAAAAATTTAAAATAATTTTTTCTTTTTCAATAAATGAAAATGAGTAATATTAATAAATAAATTCATCAATTTTTTCATTTATATGTAGCTTTAGCTCTAATATTTGATTATCTTAAGTAGCCCGTTACCATAATGATACCATATCATACAGAAAATTGATTGCTCTAATTATCCCAGCGGTCGAAATCTCGACCAGGAGTTTCCAAAGATAATTACCGGTAGAAAAAAAAAAGAAATACAGAAAATAGTCTTCTGTCCGATTTCTAAGTAGCCGTGAAAATTTCATTAAGATAGTAAACCATTTATGTAGTCTGGTACAAAATGGGTTAACTGAACTAAAAGTTTATTCCACATCAATTTATGGATGGTTAAAAATTGTGTCGAATTGGGCATTTCAACGACGCTGTTAGAGGAATCGGAAGAGAAGCAAAATTCCTTAAAAACAATTGTAACTGTTAATGGGACGCCATGTTTTTAATACGGCATAAAAACCAAATGTCATACTGCTAAATAGCAGTCCAGATCAAGGAAATCCAAAAAATCTCGTTTGGAGAAGTCAAAAATCAAAACAAGAGTCATTTATTTTCATAATACCAAGTGATACAATGGTTAATATTAAATATTATCTTAGCATATTGAAGCGTTTTGTAGGCTGTATTCAACTTGCTCGTCCTTAACATCAAGGCCGAGACAGATGGCGATTGCTGTACGATAATGTTCTTACTTTCACACCTCTGCATTTACCAGATATGACTGCCTGCAATTATTTTTTAGTAATAAAAATGTAATATTCAATTATTAAATTATTTTAATGAAAAACAAAGAAAAAGTATACGAGACGTTAAATGTTGCTGAAATTGTTATTTTTGTTCGTAGTATTTACATAATATTTGTTGCATATAAAAATCACCAGATCACGTTTGTTTCCATTATAAAGTGATTTTCCTTGATAATTGAAAGGAATACAATTACATTTACTTTTGCAATTAATTTATTTCTTTATTCTCTTTAAATATAAGGATTGTTATGATGGTAATTACGTACTTAATAAAAAAGAATGCTTTTCCTTAATTAGCTCTTGTTCATATATAAAAACGCGCCACATACCTACAGTTTCATAGAACGTAACAATCTCAATCCGTGTTATTCATTATCATGGACTAATTATAATTAATAAACTATGAATAATATACATAGTGTATATAATATTTTAACATTATACTCGGCTTCAGATGAGATTGATTTTGTTAAAATGCATTACAAATTCAGCATGCTAAATAACCAATTCTTATTCTAACAGAGTTGGGTAAACGTTTAATACGATTACTTAGATTATAGTCAAATTATCTATATTGAAATAAATGCAAATGCTGCATATAGTGAGCATATTTGTATTCGAATTAGACGTCCGATTTAGACGGAAATGATTCTGTTTCTTCATTTTAAATAAAGTGTCCTACATATACGAGGTCTGATTAAAAAATAACCGTTATTTTCAAATTTCGTGAGTTACGTATGTTCGATTTTCGCATTTTTTTTTCTGTTATGTTGGTACACATATCTGTTATATATGTTGGCAATATCAGCCATTTTGGATTGTCAGTTTGTTTTTGACAGATAAAAAGGTTAGTCGTGTTTTGGTGCGCTCTTCGATTTTTTACCATTCGAAAAAAAGGATCAAAGAATATGTATTAAATTTTGCGTTAAAAACGGAATAAAGTGCTCCAAGACACTTGAAATGTTGACTGTGGAATTCGGCGAGTCCACTTTGTCTCAAAGAAGTGTTTATAAGTGGTACAAGCGCTTTACAGAAGGCCGAGAAAATGCACGCCAAGTTCGATCAAATGTGAAGATTTTACTCACTATTTTCTTCGATTATAATGGCGTGGTGCATCATGAGTTCTTGCCAACAGGTCGTACGGTTAATAAGGAATACTACAAGGAAGTTATGCAACGTTTGCGTGAAGCAATACGGCTCAAACGATCGGAATTGTGGAAAAAACAATCACCATGATAACGCACCAGCTCACACATCGATGCTTGTGCGTGAGTTTTTGGCCAAAAACAAAACCGTTATCATGCCTCAACCACCGTATTCACCGGACTTGGCCCTCGCTGACTTTTTCCTCATCCCAAAACTGAAGACACCCTTTCATTGTGCGTTTTGCTACGATTGAGGTGATAAAAGAAAAATCGAAACAGGAGCTGTTGGCGATACCAAAAAGCGCGTTTCAGAAGTGTTTCGAGGATTGGAAAAAACGCTGGCATAAGTGTATTATATCTGAGGGGGATTACTTTGAAGGAGACAAGATAGTTATTGATGAATAAATAAATACTTTTTGAAAAAATTGAAAATAACGGTTATTCTTTGATCAGACCTCGTATGCATATTTTTGAGAATTTCAATAGAGCTCTGCTTTGGGAGTTCACTAAGTTATAATACGAGGGCAGCCGTTTATATTTCGGGAACTGATAACACTGTTAGTGTTGCCTCCGATCCGATGATTGCATCGTCAGCGAAAAAATGGAATTAACTCGCGAACAGTTTTGTACAATTATTTTTCATAACTTTCGGCGTGGATGATCTCAACAAGAATGCATCGACGAGCTGAATTCTCTATATGGTAATGAAGCCCCATCGAAAACTACAGTATATCGTTAGTATAGTGAATTCAAACTTGGACAGCTATGTTCAAGTTTGGTACCACATAATTTGACAACCGCTGAAAAAAGGACTGCGTCGATTGGTGCCAAGAAGTGCACAAAAAATACAATGGCGGTGCTTCAAAGAACATTTATAAAGTCGTTACAGGTGACGAATCTTGGATCGATACGTATGAGCTCGGTAGTAAACAGCAGTCGACTGTATGAGTATTCTAAGATGAGCCAAAACCAACAAAAATTGTTCGCGCTTGAAGCACATCAAAACAAATGGTGGCCTGTTTTTTCAGAAAAACCGGTCACGTTGCAATCGTGCCGTTAGAGAGTCGTAGAACGGCCAATTCCGAATATTTGACCGGGCAAAACATTGAATTAATGAGCCATCCGCCGTACAGCCTTGATCTAGAACCCTGTTATTTCTTTTTGTTCCCATACGTTAAGAATAAACTTCGTGGTCAACGGTTTTCTACGCAGAAAAAGGCAGTTGAGGCATTAAAAACTCCTATTTTGGAGATACCGCCTTCACAGTGGCAGCAATGCTTTTTGCATTGTTTCAAACGAATGCAAAAGTGCATTGATTTTCAAGGAGAATATTTTGAAAAGCAATAAAACTATTTTCGATAATAAAAAATTTTGTTTTGTTTGCTATTCCTGAAATATAAACGGCTACCCTCGCATAAGTTCTCGAGATTATGATCGTAGAATTGAACTATATGCAATTTGTTGTTTTTCGACGAGGCTAAAAGTAGGTTAATTAGCTTAACCGATATAATTGTCGATATTGGTCAATAGATAACCCTCATTAGACGAAAAGCGGTTCTAAAAAGACGGAGCACCACTCACTACGCGAATAATGTAGCGTCAGGATTGGCCTGCATTTAAATCCCTTAGATCTTTCCTTTTGCGCTCATTTAAAATCTGTGGTTTATATTAGACGATGGTATAATCTGTACGAGGTGTGGTAGAGAATAATCGAGAAAGTGCAATTAGTTCATGAGAAGACATTAGCAAATGCCATTCAATGATTTGTTCGCAGACTTGCACACTGTCTGGAAGTGAACTGCTACCATTTCAAAAACTTTGTCCACTGATTTTATTTTTGTGTACATTTTTAATGTTAATTTCTTTGTTTTCAATTAGATTTGCTATATTAGATTTAATTAAACATCTCTATCTTTAAAATTAAATGCTACTAAGCCTTATTATTACTGAACTCCCAAAGCCGAACTCTATTGCAATTCTCAAAAATATACATGGTATTTCGTTTAAAATTAAAAAAATTAATATTAGTTTCGATTAAAGCGAAAGTCTGATTCGAATATGAATATGCTCTCATTGAACTCCCTATTTTCATTTACTTAAATGTGTAAAATTTTATTAAAATCTAAGCAGCCATAACAAAGACATTCGAATGGATCCATTTGCCTGATATCAGAATTGCTTCTTTTCCTTTATGTTGTTATTATTATTTAGCTAAATTTTTGTTAACATAAATTCTCACCTCTGTTTCAATTGTTATTCTGTAGACAGATACATACAATTACCTAATCCTGTGTGTATGCAATGAGAGCTATAAATTTTGGATTTGCGTAAACACGCATCACCAAACCACTTGTTTCATCAAATTAAACATTTCAGTAAACGATTTACGGAGCTTAAAACAGAATCTGATATTTGCTCTTCGTTCAAAATTCATTTTTCGACCAATGCCAAATACACTGTTACTTTATGCGCAATTTCTCTGCTTCTAATGATGCAAATGTCATAATATTTTGACATAACATTGGTGAAAGATCTATCTTACCGACACGCATTTTAAAAAAGTTTCGTTTTCTCTGCGACACACTGTGTATGTTCAGCCAAAATGACAAGCAAATAAGTAAACATAAAGAGTATTTTAATGATATAATACATTTAATGTGAATATATGCATAATTATTTATGCAAATATATATCTATACAACATTTTTATTATTGTCATGCTTCTATAAAATATTTCATAAATAATGGAAAATGCGCATTTGTTGTCATTACCGTTTAATTATTTTATTACTTTCGTAATATAGAAAGGTATACATTCATTTCCTTTTAATTATTTGCATTGTATTTCTATTAGGTAACTTGGTTTCATTTATGTTAAAAGAAATCTAAAATTATATCCATATAAAATTGAAACTATCCACGAAATCGTTCCCACTAATTAGAAGAGAAGAACTGAGTATTGCAGTGGTTTTTATAATTTGAATAATGACGATGTTCTTTTTAAATCTCTCTTTTTTTAATTGCATCTAGTGTCATCTTTCGAGATATGTAAACAAATAAAATATGGAGATATGATATGTAGAAAATCCTTACGAATTTGCGGAGACGTCATTTACATGTTCGAAATTTGGAAAAAATGAATGGCTGAGCCCTCATTTTTTAAAGGAACAATAAATGTTAAAAGACATCTAGATGTGTTATTAAAACTCTTTATAAATCAATTGGAAGATAATGAACTTATATAGGGTGGCACAATGGGTATTAATTGATGTTAAGATGCTATGATAGGCTTAGTAATAGAAATACAAATTCTGGAAAAACATTTATTTATTATACATTTGCAGTTCTATTTTTTAAAAGTAACATTTTTCGTATCAGCACCACTGTTTTGTAAACATTCCTGAAGACGTGATCGAAAATTATGTATAATTATCTCTATAACATAGCCTGGTCTATCGAAATTATTTCTTGAGTAATGTTGTCTTTTAAATGTTGCAGTGTGCGGGATTTGTTTAGATGCACTTTAGACTTTAAGTATCCCCATAGGAAAAAACCGAGGATAGTAAAGTTTGGTGATCTAGACGGCCAGTAACGTCATTAAATCGTGAAATGAGTCCAGGAAACTTGGTTCTTAGTGTTGTTATGCAATTTCGAGCAGTATGACTCATAGCTCCATCTTATTCGTGCTATACATTCTTATTTTCTATTCCACGTCATTGCAGCTCAGCAGGTAAAAAATTCTGGATCACATCCAAATATCGCCTGGAAATTACAGTAACTATACGTTGATTTTCTGCAAAAGTATTCATCTTGTATTCCAGTTGCAGTCACACCACAATACACGGTGACTTTAAGGGTATGAAGTGGTTGTTCGTGAGTTTCTTCGACCGACTAGTATTGGTAAATCTAATAGGAGAAAATGTGACTCGAGAATGTGGGTCGTTGTCCAGTAAGCCAATAAATTGTATACAAAATTGCTTTCTAGCGGGTAAATCTGGAGGTAGAATTTTGTGTACTCGGCGTATGCATTTCGTACACTTCTGTTTTATTAAATTGAGCAATCCATTTTAAAATTATGTTACGCGAGAGAATCCTAGAATCTCCTAGGAAGATTATATTCAAGTCGAAATTGTCTCTGTGCTGCTATTACAGACACCGATCGGTGAAATACCTTAACAAAAAAGATACGTTGTTGTACCGGGCACGAATTCTTTGCGACGGAAATTGCATAGAATACTGAACACTTTAATCTGTCTTTTAACCCCACAATCGTGTTGCCTTTTAGTTAGTGGCGTCTCACAAATAGTCAACATCCATGGCGCCACACGGTGGAAGCTTTTTTCAACAAGATGCCCCAACACACATAATTCAACAAATATGTTTGTTTTTTGACAATCGATTAGTGAATTTCCCTGCAAAGGCATCAGACCTCAATATTGTGGAACACTTCATTTTTCGCAAATGTAGAATACTATTTTTAGAATAACAGTGTGTAAGAAAATTTGTATAATATACATTTGTATATACCGTGAATATATTTTATAATGCAACATGCACATACATACACTAGTTGCTACAGTAACGTAATAATGAAATGACAGCAATGTATTTTAGCGTGTATTTTATTTTGCAACATAGGATGTGAAATACAGTAGTTGAACAAAATTTAAAAACTAATTTAACAAATTTTCAAAAAAGTCACCATTGACGGCTAGACAGTATCCTAAGCGATTGTAGAATTCATTTATTGTATTTTGTATCTGCTCTGGAGTTATTTCTCTTGCAGCAACTTGTATTCTATTTTTTAATTGGTCAATATTGTTTAGAGGTTCTCCATGAAAAACTTTATTTCTGATACATGACCAAAGAAAGAAATCGTTTGGAGACAGGTCTGGTGACCTTGCGGACCATTCTACTTCTCCTCCACGGCCTATCCAACGGTTTGGAAATCTTTGGTTGAAAAATGTTCTAACCATATGAGAATTATGTGCCGGCGCGCCATCATGCTGGTACCAAATCTCACCATCAATATTTAAAGCGTGGAGGGCTGACATAACTCTATACTCAAGCAATTCTAAATATTTTTCTCCTGTAAGAGTACCCTCAATAAAAAACGGTCCTACAATATGGTGTCCAATCAACCCAGTCCAAACATTGACTTTTTGTGGCCGCTGAATCCTTGCGATATGATATCTATGCAAATTTTGTCTACTCCAGTAGCGGCAGTTCTGTGAATTTACTTCACCATTTACATAAAATGTTGCTTCATCTGTAAAGCAAATTAAAATAAAAAGTATCATCATTATGAAGCTTATCCAACATGATTTCACAAAAGTTACTTCTTCTTTCTGCATCATTCGCAATTAGTTCCTGATGGTTTTGAAAATGTTACGACTTAAAATGTTCTCGTTTTAGTAGTTTATGCACGGAAAATTTGCTTACATTTGTAGTTTGTGCTAAAGCTCTTGTGGGGAGCATATTATTATT
Source organism: Dermolepida albohirtum (assembly GCA_031893035.1). NCBI lineage: Eukaryota > Metazoa > Arthropoda > Insecta > Coleoptera > Scarabaeidae > Dermolepida > Dermolepida albohirtum. The sequence goes on from JAVIWB010000663.1 coordinate 60,721, forward strand.
TTCAATTGTTTGTAGAATTTCATCTCTTTTGGCGTCAGTAATAACATATCTTGGCCTATTCTTATTTTTATGATTAGGAACGATGCATCCATTATTTTTATACTTCTGTACTAACCTACTTATTGTAGTTGGACTCGGTCTTGGACGGTCAGGATATGTAATTTGAAACAAATCTGCTACTCTACTCAAACTCATATTCGAGTTATACCAGTTCACTAATAACAGTTTTTCTTCTACACTATACATACCTCAAAAATAGAGTAACTTATTTTGACGTCCTATGTTGCAAAATAAAATACACGCTAAAATACATTGCTGTCATTTCATTATTACGTTACTCTAGCAACTAGTGTATGTATCTGCATGTTGCATTATAAAATATATTCACGGTATATAAACTTATTCCGACAGACATACATTCTATGAAACTACAAATAATTTTTCGACTTCATGCAAAATTGTTACAAAAGACTTTATCGACAGGACAAATATTTGGAGAAGAATAAATTAATCAAAACTTTGAACATAAATGTTGGTTTATTAAGGGAAAATGAGGAATGAATAAACATTGTCTACCTCTCTCGTCCAACACAAGAATTTATTGAATGACAAAGCGAGAACGCGTCGATCTCGCTGGTCTAGAACAAAGTTCCCAGAGGGTGTGTAGACAGATGCTTGCAACCTCGGAGATTTGCCGCATAAATGAATGTTAAAAGGAATCATTTTAATGTTAATAACACCCTGTCTACTACATACGTTTCCGAGAATTAACTCATCATCAGGTAACCTTAACATTCATTTATGCGACAAATTACCGAGATAGCAAGCGTCTATCTACACACGCTCTGGGAACTTTGTTCTCCACCAGCGAGATAGACGCGTTCTTGCTTTCGTTCAATACATCCATGTGTTGGACGAGAGAGAGGGGGCAATGTTTAATCATTATTTTTCTGTATTGAAAAGATACGACAAACTTTACAAAGGAATCGTTCGTTAATAACACAAGTCTACCTGACGATGAGTGAATTCTCGGAAACATATGTAGTAGACAGGATATTATTAACATTAGAATGATTCCTTTTAACATTCGCAATCGAGGAACACTATTTTTAAAACGACAGAAGAAGAACTCTGTTTTAACATGTATTCCGAAAGCAATTCCTTTTTTGTCATGGAAATTAAAACAGTTCTTTCATAGTATATAAGTATTTTGTTCAATCACGTCGTGACTGTTTTGGTCCAGTACATTTTGTTATCTTTCTAGTAGTAGCATGATTCCATACTTGTAAACTTTAGATCCTTTCGGGCAAAAAATTGACCAGTGATTTTGATGTCTTATTGGCATTAAATGCTTTTCCGTCTAAATAATTCTGTAAACATCATAATTAGTGATAATATTAAACTGCCAGATCTGGTGGCAGCCACTATATTTTGGATGAGATGTACACATCCTATCCAAACTATAACAGCTTTTGGCGAATCATTAGTCCTGGCGTTACCATGGTGAAAAACTATTCTATTAATGAATTCCGACCGCCCCTCTATTTCAAGTCATCACTCGATTTGTCCAATTGGTAGCAAATAACTTCCGAATTAATTATGAAATTGTTTGGCAAAAGCACAAAAAAACGCTACCATTGTAATCTCACCAAACAGAACAAACACTTTTTCTGAAGAATATCGGCTTTTAAAGTGCTTTGAGCCGGCTCATTTTTCTGCTCCATGATCGTTTGCGTTCAACATTGTTGTAAACAATATATTTTTCATTCCCATTTTCCATTCCCTTCAGATATGGATCATTTTTTTCAACGCCAATGCGAGGAAGCAAATCTTTTTCTTTGGAAAAATGCGTAATTCAATTATGATTTGAAACTAAGTCGTTTCACATGATCATGAATGGTGAACAGACAAATTTTTGGCACTGGTGCTCTATTAAGATATAAGATATTCTCTCCATACATTTCATGCCACAACTTTTTTCTTGTCTTGACTGCGTTTTTTCTCCTTGCTAATAAAAAGGCGAAAATGCTCTTTTTCATTTTCAAAATCGCAACAATGAAAAACAAACACAGGGAATCAAAAGCTTTTCCTTTATAAATAAATTCGAACTGTGAGCTATATATAATATGGAAATATACAGAGATGGTAAGCTTTCAAATGAAGTTGGCCGATTAAAAATACAACTATCGCGATTACTTCCGAACACCTCAATAACATGTTTGGATTAAACGTTTTTGTAAACTTAAAACTGTAATCGATTTGCGCTAACTAAAACACAACAGCAATAACAGTTGACAACTGTAAAAGTTTTATTTCAAAAGTATTGTTAATACTTTTCAGTGACACCAAGTTCATATTAAAGCCATAGGTCCCTGTAAATAGGAACTACACATAATTTCAATTTTTTTGTTTATATTAAAGAATGTAAATTGTGAAAACTCGAAAACCGTTGACTTTTTAATTTATTCTGTTCGCATTTTAAAAGAGACTACTTGCATTCGACACTGTAAAATATGTATTTGGTAACTTTATAAATACAAAACCCTAATTGGAGACTTCAATAACATGGTAATAAATTCTTCAAGAGCGCTATGACAGTTTGAAGGCAAACAATGTATATTCTTATATCGTATAAACAATGCGATTATATCTCTATTCTGCTGCGGTGTATGATTACATTTATACATATTTGATTAACAATAATAGCAATGCTAATGAATTCGCATCGTAATGTCACTTAAGTGAGTTAAGTAGTATTGTAAGAAGAAAAATTTACTAGAAGTTTAAGAATACAAACGATATTCTTTTGTAATTTATTCAGTAAAGAATGTGAAACAGACAGTCATTGAATGCAAAAAGGAATTTGATGAATATACAGGATGAATTTACTTCAGTAAAGAAGAAAATCAAATACATTTATAATTTACACTGAACTAGCTTTGAGTTTTGGACTCAAAGAAAAAATAATTACTATTTATTAGGTGTTTCTTCCTTGTGAAGTTATATCAAAAGGTACACAGTAATATCGCTGATATCAAAAAGGATATGTCCCTAGTCAGACAATAAATTCTGTTACACAGAATACAGGATGAATCGCGTATATGGGCACGATTTCAATGAGCTATATTTTCTGAGCTATGTATTGTATTTGAATTCTATATATTACATTTGATTATGCATGCATTAAAGTTCAGAGACGTTCAATGTGCCCCCCTTTTAGCTGCACGGATAACATTTAGAGGGTAGTTGAGTTCATCCCACATCCGATGAAGAATGTGTTTGTGGAAATAGGTAGTACGTAGACTGCATCTTTAACGACCCCAACAGGAAGAAATCAGGTGGGGTGAATTAGGTGGGAGATCGAGAGATCTCAGTGGGTAAAGCTAAAGTCATAGGTCTTCATTTCCCATGCAACCTATCCATCGTTGAGGTACTCATTCAGGAAACGTTGAACATTCAGGTGCCAATGGGCCAATTTTACAGCGTTGTAAGATAGGTTACTCCAGTAAGAGTGTTTTCATCAAAAAGGAAATGTCTCTAAACGTTTATTAGTGTCACAAAACACAGTATAATAATAATAATAATAATAATAATAATATATTTATTTCTAAAATCATAGTACAATAATATACACATGCTAGAAATAGGTCAAAACTTAAATAAACTAATATATAATAATAATAATAATAATAATAATAATATTTTATTTCAAAAACCAAGTATATGTACATACTATCTGAACATACAAAAAATAGCAGCTCATACACAATACACATAACATACGCTGGAAATACGTCACTAAAAAGAAAAGGAAATACTACAAATTTCTACATAAAAAGTCATTTAAACTGTAACAGTTTATCGTAAGCAAGTACTGCTTAATATTGTTTTTAAAATTGGGGAAGTTATTGATACTTTTAATAGTATGAGGTAAGTTATTATACAGTTTGCAGCCCATAAAATATGTACCTTTTTGGAACACAGTTGTAGAATGGGAAGTAGGCAGTAGATAATGGTCGGCTCTTGTTTCATATTTGTGCTTTACATTCCCATTCGAAAATGCCTCCTTGTGCTTAAACACGAAGCAAAGAAGGTCAAGTATATAAATATCATAAAAAGTCAGAAGCGAATCCTTTCTAAAGCGTTCCCTGCACGAGTCCCTGTAGCCCATCACAAAGATGATTCTGAGGGCCCGTTTCTGCAAATGAAACACTCTAACTACTTCCGGCGATACACCCCAGTGTATCACCCCATATCTCATGGAAGACACGAAATTGGCGTGATAGAACGCTAGTAGAGTACTCCGATTGCACGTTTTGCGGAGCAGCTTCAGGGTGAAACACGCCTTAGCCAAGGTACTGCACACGCTATCAATATGAGTGGCCCACTTTAGGTTTTCGTTAACAATCAGACCCAGGATCCTCGCAGAAGAAACGCAATGGAAGGTCTCATTATTTATTAATACATGAGGTAGATGCTTAATTTTATTATGAAAGTAAACCAATTTGGTTTTTTCCTTATTGAGGCTTAACTCATTGAACATCATCCAGTCATTAATTTTAGTGAAAGTATCGCTGGCCAGATCACAAAGATCCGCCACCTCAGAAGACCTGACAACCACACTCACATCATCTGCATAAAGAACGACACGCTCCACATTTTGAAGCGTGTTTGGCAGATCATTCACATAAACTAGAAATAGTGTTGGTCCAAGGATTGAACCCTGGGGTACACCCCTGTTGAGATTAATGTAGTCTGATTGACAGGTTCCGACCCTAACACTCTGCCTACGGTCAGAGAGATATAGGATATCTTATAACCCCCATAAGCGAACATTGTGTCTGTTGATTTTCCCATTTAAATTAAATGTCGCTTCATCGCTAAAAGTAACACGTGGCAGGAACAATTCATTCCTTATGTTTTGGAACACACGGTCACAAAATTCTACACATTTTACCTTTTCGTTTGCACGAAGAGTCTATACCAGTTCTAAGTGGTATAATTTATACATTAGCTGGCACCTCAACACACGCCAAAGAGTTGATTTCATTTGATTACACTTAAAATTCACTTGAATGTACTCAATGTTCTCTTCTGATACACGCGGTTTTTTATCCTGACGCAGAGAACCAGTTCCATCAAATTTTTTATTCCAACGACAAATGCTCTTTCTCAATGGCAGACATTTATGGTGCATTTTCCCTACAGAAACCACTATTTCCTATTAGCTTCTTATGTCAAGGACTTTATATCATTGTAAGTAATTTTTTACTTTAATTCTACTAATTTTTTCATTAAATCAACTTTTCCAAATCTCTGTAAATTACATAAATTAAACACAATTCTTTTTTTAATAATTGGTTCGATGTTGTTGTATTTTTGTTTAATTTTTAGGTTGTTACACAAAAATAAAACATTTCGCCTAGATTTCTTTGTAATAATAAAGGATTGGAAATTCTGCTCACCATAGAATTAAGTATAATTAGATAAGAATATAATACGAGGTGCGGCAATTAGATTATGAGATTGGTGTGAGGAATGTTATTTATTTATTTGTTAATGTTTACCACATCGACAATCATCGGAATGCCCAGACGTTGGTTTTTCTGCACAATTTCATTAATTTTCAGTTCTTGCAGTCACAAGTTGACCAGGACGTTCGTCATTTTCGAACTCTTCCCGACCTTCAGAAAACCGTTTGTGCTATTCAAAAACTTGCGCACGTGACATAACATTGTTACCAAACACCTCCTTTAACATTTGTAAACATTCTGTTGGCATTTTTTAAAATTTGATATGGAATTTCAGATTAATTCGTTGCCCAATTTTTATGTCAACCATTATCACGGGTCTACTAAGTAACAGTGTCCTCTACAATTAAAAATCAAAAATAAACTAAAGCAGAGATGAAACTACGGGTTGCTGCTTGGGAAGTATCAAGGTTAATGATATTCCGGTTACAGCCTCGTCCGATGCGGCTGCGCGATGGAAGCAGCCCAATCTCATTATTTAATTGCCATACCTCGTATATAGCATTTGTGGAAATAGACGTTAAAGCAAGTTCAGAATAAAGTTAACTGTAAAATAAAGGTATAAATATTATTTCTACAATATAAAGTCCTTTCTCTTCTCGCGACTTCTTTATAATCACATACAAGCAATAAAAACGTGACAATGTACACATGTAGAGGCGTATTTGGCAAACATTCGGTATTTATGTGTTCATCATCGCGGCCAACCGGATATTTTTATTTATTTCATTCATTCTTATTCTATAACTTTTTTGCACACATATTAAATAGTTCAGTTAGTTACCAAAATATGTAAATAAGTTCAAGGTTTAAGTTGATTTATCAAATATATCGCATTCATAAAGATAAGATCTGTGAATAGATTTAGAATTGTAATGAAAATAAGATAAATACAATTTGATTTACCTGATTGCAGGCATACAATACGTGAATTCGTTCGAAATTTATAGCAGCACTTTTGTATGTAGAACAATTAGAAGTTAGGTAATCTATTGCTAAATTGAAATGAATAGGTTTCTGTCAGGGCCATTTTAAAGAATCTTTATAGATGTGTTTCGATTTCAAAACAGGGTGCGTAGCAAATGTACATAATATATTTGTACATTACTTGTACATATGATATATTAATTGATTTTACTGTCGGTTCTTGAAATATTTTTAACTAATAAATATAATTAATATTAAAACACTTGGTTAGTTTAACAAATTGTATTTAAACGCATTTCGCTTTACGGCTTCTTGAGAATAATTATAAAAGTTGTTGTAAAAATTTTTTAGTTTCTCTTGTAGATATTGTAACGCGGGAGATACATAATTAAGTATATTTTAATATAATTTTTTGCACGTGCTTTAATACTAATTATTTTTATAAGTGAGAAATTTTAAAATGAGATTTGTAAATAGAAAGAGATACAAATTTTGCCTCCCTTTTAATTAGTAGTGATACATATACATATGTATGTATATGCGATATACAGCAGAGGTTATCTTAATTTATGTAAACAGTTACATAAATTATAGATACTATAAGAAAAAGAACTGAAATATATACTATGTGATAAAAAACGAGTCACAGTATAAGTATATATTTCTAAACCAAATTTTGAACAATTGATTACTGTGTTGAGAATAATAAATGATAAAAAAAGAGTAGCGAGAAACCATAGACCTTTGTGTCGTTTTTTCCGAACTCTTTTTTTTTATTTTGGATTACTTTACTTTGGTTATTCGATTGTAACATCTAGACTTGTGAAGTAGGATATTGAAATGCCAAGAGTTCGAAGACTACTAAATTATCAGAATCTACGAAGGTGGTCCCATAACTACCCGGCCTGACCTAGAGATGGCGGTAGTTGTTTGAAAAATATCACTGTATCGGAAAGTACACAATCTATAAAGCATACGTTTCAAGTTTGAAGACGCCGCGTTGTTTAGTATTTGTTTGGCAGCCGTCAATAGTGAACGTTTTCAGTAAATTTGTGTAAATGGGGAAAATTGATCATCGTTACGTGATACAATACTTTTATTTGAAAGGAATCAGCCCAACCGATATAAAAGCTGAACTGGATTCTACTCTGGGTGAGTCTGCTCCTTCGTTTACGACAGTGAAATATTGGGTGACAAAGCTTAAATGAGACCGTACGAGCTGCAAAGACGAGCATCGCAATGATCGACCAAATGAGGTTACGACTCCAGAAATGGTAAAGAAAATTCACAAAGCAATACTGCATGATCGTTGACTGAAAGTGCGCAAGCTAGCAGACATAGTAAACCTTTCGAAGAGTGCGGTACATCGCATATTATCTGAAAATTTGGACATGAGAAAGCTGTGCGCAGGATGGGTGCCGTGTTTGCTCACACTCGAGCAAAAACAGTGTCGTGAAATTGTTTCAATTGAGTATTTAGCGAAGTTTCGCAGCAATAAAGCAGAATTTTTGCGCCATTTCATAACCACTAATGAAACATGGGTCCACCACTTTACACCCGAGACAAAATAATAATCAAAACAATGGACTCAAAAGGGAGAACCGGCTTCGAAGAAGGCGAGACCGTTTCATCTACAGGCAAGGTCACAGCATCGGTTTTTTGGGATGCGCGTGAAATAATTTTCATTGACTATCTTGAAAAAAGGAAAACTATCAACGGCGAGTATTATGCGAACTCATTGCAACGTTTGAGCGACGAAATCAAGCGAAAACGGCCGCATTTGGCTAAGAAGAAAGTGTTGTTTCATCAAGACAATGCACCAACGCACAAATCCGTTATTATAATGGCCAAAATTAATGAATTAAAGTTTGAATTGCTATCTCATGCATCCTATTGGCCAGATGTAGCCCCCTCGGATTATTTTCTGTTCCCAAACTTGAAAAAATGGCTCAGTGGTAAAAGATTTTCCAACGTTAAAGAAGAAATAATTTTCATTGACTATCTTGAAAAAAGGAAAACTATCAACGGCGAGGCGAGTATTATGCGAACTCATTGCAACGTTTCAGCGATGAAATCAAGCAAAAACAGCCGCATTTGGCTAAGAAGAAAGTGTTGTTTCATCAAGACAATGCACCAGCTCACAAATCCGTTATTGTAATGGCCAAAATTAATGAATTAAAGTTTGAATTGCTACCTCATGCATCCTATTCGCCCTTCGGATTATTTTCTGATCACAAATTTGAAAAAATGGCTCAGCGATCAAAAATTTTTCAACGTTAAAGAAATGATGTCGGCAGTTAATGGCTATTTTCTGGAGCAAGACAGTTCTTATGTAAAAAGGGTTTCGAACTTATTGAACATCGTTGGGTAAAATGTATAGAGCCGAAAAGAGATTATGTTGGAAAATAAATATATTTATTTCTAAAATTTTTGTGTTTTCTTTGTTAGGTCGGATACTTCTGGGACCACCCTCGTAAGTGATTTTTAAAGGGGGTCGTATCATTGAACTACATGAGGCGAGAATTGCATTTCGTGAAATTGCTAGGCGGATGACAAAAAATGTGGTTATAGTTATTCCTTGTTGAAATCATGCCTTCAAATTTGAATTTGGGATGAAGATTTTGTCAGACGAATCTCATTTTTGTTTGTAGGCGTTGAAGAGGAAAATGTCAGTTTTTGAATTCTTTTGTAAAATGTGAGAATGCATTTACCAAAGGATTGATGGTTTGGACTGAAATTAGCATAAGAAACAAGAACATTTTCAAAATTCTGCAATCAATCGCTTTAGCATATATCCAGGGGCTAAATAATGCTACATTCCAACAAGAAAATGCCCGTTCTCACGTCGCAGCTCTTACATTACGATTGTTGTAAGTAGAATCAATTACAACACCTAAGTTTCTAATAGTTTCATATGGAGAAAGCAGATTATTATTCAATATGCAGTCAACATGTAAAGGATTCAAACGATGACTAACAGATATAATTTTACATTTGTTTATATTTAGAGACATTTTTTTTATACATCGGTTATCTCATTATGAGAGACGACGTTTATAAAACCGTTAAAATCACTTGCGAAAAGCAATTTTACAGAACTAATTATGTAATTAGACCTTTGAAAAACTCCAGATCTTGCAACGTGAGAAGCATGAGCAATAAAATACACATACTGCATCCCAGAAGTCAGGTATGAGATAAAAAACTGTACCAAAGCTTCACTAAAGCCAAAATATCTCAGTTTATAAGCAATTATATTATGATCCAATCAATCAAACGTTTTAAAGAAACCAGTATAGATAACAACCACCTGATTTCCACTATCCATAACATTGGAAATAAACTTAGTGTCATATGAAAGGTTAGAGACAGTGAAACGCTTCGCAACAAATCCATGTTGATGGGGAAAAATACCGCTTGAAATAGTTGGATTTATTTTGGCATGTATGCCTATGCGGTCACCAGAACTATCGCCCTTATGACATGTCTTAAATATAATAGGTAGAAGGGTTGGTATGCTTCCTAACCCTCTAATGAACATACAACAATTAAATTATGCCCTAAAAGTTTGTTAAAATGGGCTTATACAATAGTCCATAGGACACCTAGTTAGAAGCATGCCCGGGTTAATAACAGAATGTATTTGTTTACGTGGAACAGCAACTCATTATTAAATTTTCTCCATAAAGGATATTAACCTTTCAATTAAAGTTTAATAACTGTTATTCCCAAACCAGTAAACACTTGACGAAAGTTAAGAATATATATTTTTACTGGGTGATTCGTTTTTCTGTCACATAATGTATACAGTGCATGGACACAAGAATATAAGCACGTAGATTGTATAAATATAATAGAAACGTAATGGCCTAATATTTTCAGATGTTTCTCAAAATTCTTCATTTCTTGGGAGCCGAGAGTCGATTTTTTTAACTAGCGCTCAATATGGTCCCAGACAAGCTCACGATCAGCTTCATATCTGGGTTTTGAGTGGACCAAGTAAGATTCTGTAAACCATTTTGTCCTTTCCATTGGACTGCAATTTACGCAACGTTACAAGGGGCGTTATCTTCCTGCAACAAATTTTGCTAGAAGTTCAGAACTTTTTATGGTATTATATATAGGCACCAGATGTGTTTCTAATAATTTAATGTAATTATTGGCATTCAATCTTCCAGTAATTATTACGACACCGCTTTTTCTGCCATACCAAATAATTCCACGTATCATTATTCATTTTTCTCTAAATTACACAGACTGTCAGAAGTCTTAACGAACGATGTTTCATTGTTCACGTCCAGTCGAAAAGCTTCTATATTGTTTGTTAGTAGTTTCTTAACTGCTATTCTTTCATAACAGCTTTCTTTATTTAGTGGCCTTCTCAACCTTTTAGTGCTGTCACTTGTGATTGCAAAAAACAATGCACTCTGTATAGAATTTCTTCGGATTTTACGGACAACTTTCGGAGTTCCTTTTCACTCTAAGCTCTTTAATTATCTTTAGAAAAACTAGTCATTATTTATTATACATTACACTTTTATGGAGTTTTAAATTTTCCATTTTTTTTTTTGTTCAACTACATGACCTCGTATAAACGAAGAGATATCACGAGCACACATTCTGTTGCAATTATGCGGATTAAAATCCATATTTACTTAAGGTTTTATTATGTCCGTATTCTTATGTCATGCATTCTTATTAATGTAAGTTCGTAAATAAATAAAAAACTATAATAGGTGTTAATTGTGTGTAGTAATATGTAAACATTTATACGCTAATATTCTTTACTATATATTACCTAAACAAACAAAATACATTGAGAATACATAATAGTTATTAATGAATAAAATATATTTAAAGATTTACGTATACCGAATACCCTAATGTTATTACAAACATGTAATATCTGCAATTTCATTTTGCAATATCATATGTAGTTTCAACATTAGATAATGCGGTAAAAATTGGACATAATTACTTGTAGATAGGAGCATTCTAATTAAAGTAACACACTTTTACTATTTCAGTGGTACATATGAAATATTAGCTCCTTTCTCTAATACTAGGTGTACGGAAAGTCGTTATCATTTTTTTTTGTAAAAAACTACCCATTTTCAAGAAAATAGAAAAGTTTATTTATTCAAAATATTGGCGGTTTGAATTTATACATCTTGCCCATCTATCAGGCAATTTATGCATGCTATCCTAAAAAAAAACTGTTTGTCCTTTGAGTAAAACCATTCATTGAGCCATTTTCTAGCTTCTTCGAAATTGGTGAAGTGCTGCTTTGCAAGTGCGTATCCCATTGATGCGAAAAGGTGATAGCCGGATGGGGCAAGGTCTGGAGAGTATGGCGGGTGCGATATTATGTCCCATCCAAATGCTGTCAATGTTTCCTTGACCAGTTTTGCTGTATGAGACGGCGCGTTATCGTGTTGTAAAATCATTTTACCGTGTCTTCGAGCCCATTCAGGTGTACCGTAAAGTCATTACCGGTTATTTCGTACAAAAACTACATAATTTTCAAGAAAATGGAAAAATTTACTTATTCAAAGTATTGGCCATTTGATTCTACACATCTTGCCAATCTTTCAGACAAATTATGGATGCCATCCTAAAAAAACTGTTTGTCCTTTGAGTAAAACCATTCGTCGAGCTATTTTCTAACTTCTTCGAAATTGACGCAGTACTGCTCTGTAAGCGCGTAGCCCATTGATGCGCAAAGGTGTTAGTCGGTTTGGACAAGGTCTGGAGAGTACGGCGGGTGCGACAGTATTATTTCAACGCTTCCTTGACCAATTTTGCTCTATAAGATAGCGCGTTATGGTGCTAGACGTTTTCCTATCAATACATGGTTCAAATTGATAATTTGTTGTCTATAGCGATCAGTATTAACTGTATCACCAGTTTGTAATACATTACGATGGTCCCACCAAACACAGAGCATTGTCTTGTGACCAAAACGATTTGGCCTTGGAGTTGATGGAACGGTATCGCCAGGTGATAACCATAAATTTTTGCGCTTAGGGTTTTCGAAGTAAATCCATTTTTCATCACCCGCCACTATTCGATGCAGAAATGACTGATGCAATCATACCTTTGAAGCCTTTGCCTGTCATTCAATTGATGTGGCACCCATTTTGCCATCTTTTGGATTTTTCATATTGCTCGTAATCGGTCACTAAACGTTTCTTGGGCCACATTTAACGCTTATGCCAATTGTTTTTGAGTCGAGGTTGAGTCTCATCCAATATGCAAAATAACTCCTGCAGTATCTTCAAACTTCTTCGATCTACCAGAACGTTCTTTATTATGCACATCGAAATCACCACTTTTGAATTGTCGAAAACACGCCTCACATGTTTTTATGGTTTGAACATGGTCACCGTAAATTTCTACTAGCAAACGATGACTTTCAACGGTTTTTTTCTATTGATTAAATAAGTAAAGTAATGCACTTTTTCAGGCGTGAAACTCGACATTTTCAAAGAGGTATAAATCTACGACAGTGTTACTTTCGCAAAATATAACATGCATGGCTTTGAAGCTTGATGTCAGCATATTTGCCAAATCATAACATTACATACTTTAGCAACATCTGTTAGAAAAACCGGTAATGACTTTACGGTACGCCTGGTAACCACATGCCCATATTTACTTAATAAATTTTTCCATATTTTATTACCAAAGACCAAGATCGTGGAATTAAAAAGCTGTTATATATCGTAGCGGCGCACACAAGTGAAAATGCAATAATGTATTATCACGTCTATAACTCCATTAAAATAATATATTGTGTATGAGCAATAATAATTTTGCTCATACATAAATAAAAATTGCACTTATACATATATACATATATGTATTTATATATACATACATATATGTATTTATATATACATACATATATATATATATATATATACGAGGATAGTTTGACAAGTAGTGAAAATGACACATAGGTGGCGCTCTAATTGGTAAAACAAATGCATTGTAATTTAGGTTGCCTATTTATATGTTTACATTCGATATTTAGGTAAATCGGTTGATTAGTTTATTTTTGACAGCTGATTGAAAAAGAAGCAACACGTCGTTTTGTTAAAATGGAAAAAGCAGAGTATCGTGCGGTGATTAAATACTTCGTAATTAAGGGTATGAAAGCTACCGAAATAAAAGATGAGTTACGGGAAATATTAGGTGAATCTGCTCCACCATCCGCCACAATAAGTAGATGGGTAAATGAATTTAAACGTGGTAGAACAAGCTGTGTTGATGTAGCGCGCTCTGGAGCACCCAAAATCGTGCCTTCTAAGGAAATGATAATAAAAATCCATATTATTATGCAAGATCGACGACTCAAAGTGAGAGAGATAGCAGACATGGTAAACATTTCAACAGAACGCGTACACCTCATTTTAACGAAAGAATTGGGCCTTTCCAAGCTTTCGGCAAGATGGGTGCCGCGATTGCTTACGATTGATCAAAAGTTCACTAGTTTGCACATTTCCAATGAATGTTTGGAATTTGATAAACGGAATCCGGTTGATTTTCGTAGGCGATTTGTTACTTGCGATGAAACTTGGATACACTACAGTACACCCGAAACTAAACAACAGTCGAAACAATGGTTAGAGCGTGGTTCTGCACCTCTAAACAAAGCGAAAATCACTTTATCGACAAACAAGGTGATGGCATCAATTTTTTGTGATTCAAAGGGCATTTTGCTCATTGATTACCTTCAGAAAGATGCCACAATAAACGGACAATATTATGCAGAACATCTACAAAAATTAAATGTTGAAATTCCTGCTAAACGGCCAGGAATGGCAAAGAAAAGATTCTGTTTCACCAAGACAACGCTCCCTCGCATACCAGCACAGTTGCGATGTCCAAAATCCACGAGTTCCACCTTTTTCCAAAATTGAAAACGGCACTAGGTGGAAAGAAATTTGCGTCTAACGACGAGCTTATCATCTTCGTAAATGAGTATTTTGCAAGCCTTCCGGAATCGCATTTTAGAGATGGCATAAGAGCATTGGAGCACCGTTGAAATAAATGTATTGCTCTTTTAAGAGAATATATTGAAAAATAAAAATTATTTTGCATTGAAAAAATTCGTTTTTCTTTTCCATTCTCACTACTTGTCAAAGTACCCTGGTATGCATACATATATGTTCGAACGCTTGGCTACGAAAGAACTTCTGAAGAAGATGATTGAGATGTCATCGAAATGTCGAGACGTCGATTCTTTCGAGAATTTCTGAATTTCTGTCCAACATCGCGGAGAGCCCGAGAATCTAATATTACCCATATATATATATATATCGTATTATATACTATACTATTATATTATAGATACACATGTATAAAATTACATTGATAACGCCCTTCATTTACCAGGAACAGTACTATTACAAAAAAGAAAAGATAAAACGATAACACTGCATAGTTTACCGTAGCAAGTAATATTCAGTATATTCTTCAAATAATATTTCTGTTTATATGGTCTTTTGTAGACCTAGTCGGGCGAGAAAATGTCACTATGGAGCCATATTAAAAAAAATAAGAAATATTCAGATTTCATTTTCATGAGGGCAGGTTTACATAATCTTTGAATTTTCATGTAAGTATATATATATATATATATATATATATATATATATATATATATATATCTTTCATCTTTTCTTTTTTTAATAGTTCTGTTCCTGGTAATTGAAGGGCGTTGTCGATGTAATTTTAAATATATGTATATTTATAATAGTTTTCTAATAGTAGATTCATGTAACGCCCCTTTATAAATTTAAGCAAAAATTTAATTCCACGGTTTCGATGTCTAGTTATAGCAATAAAATTGCATAACTCCTATATAAAGTTTCAAATACGTATATAATATTGTTCTCATTTTACAAGTTAAAGAAGTTAAATGTAATTTCACATTTTAAACGAGAAGGTGTTAATTATATGTCTTTTTATAGTTCACATGTTACAATTTATTTAAACAAAGGAAAATTAGAAGCCGTAATTACTTGGAGTTGTCGCGCAGACACATGACGAGGATAATTGTATTTCAAATTATGTTGTTGATCTTTGTTTAAATTAAAATTTGGTCTACGTATTATACGTTAAAATATTGGAAAATTGATTAGTTGAAATTATATAAAAATGACTAAAAATATTAATCAATAATTTGAAATAAAATAAAAATATATTTAATTAATTATATTAATTATATTATTATTAATTATTCCTTGAACAACTTCCTCGTTTTCTTAAATTCACAACACGATTCCATAAATTTCACCATGGAGATTGAATATGAAGGTTCCCTTCCTTTCTTCGACGTCTTGGTAACTCGTCATCTGAATGGTTCACTAGGATATTCAGTGTACCGCAAACCCACACACACTGATCAGTATCTCGATGCCCTCTCCCATCATCATCCCGCCCAGAAACAGGGCGTTATCAATTCCTTAGTCCAAAGAGCTGTCGACATATCTGACCAGCATTCTATATCCCAGGAATTAAGTCATGTTACCAAAGCTCTTATAAATAATAATTTCACCAACCATAATATTCAGCGAACCATAGATCGACATCTTAATCCCAAAATCTCACAACTTAATACACAGCTTACATCATCTCCCCCCCTCTCTAAAGCCCACCTACCCTATATACAAGGTGTTACTGACCGCATCAGTAGGGTTCTTCTCAAAAACAACATCAAAACCATCTTCAAACCCCATTCCAAATTATCTGACCCTTTTTCCGTAAAAGACCATGTTTCTTTAGAATCAGCTGGGGTGTACAGGATTCCTTGTTCATGCGGCAGGGCATATATTGATGAAACAAAGCGGTCTGTCGGCACTCGTGTTTCTGAACATGAGCGTTGTACTAGGTTGCTGCGCATAGCCGGTTCTGCACTTGCAACCAAGATCCTATCCCGCACTAACCACTTCTATGGTCGCAAAATCCGTGAAACTATATAGATCTTTAAGCACCCCAATAATCTTAACCGCGATGATGGCTACCCCCTACATAACGCTTGGCAATCCTGCATCTCTAATCTACCCAACCGTAACCGTAACGCTCCATTGACCCATGACCCATTATCCATATATAAACGCGTCCCCCATCGACTTACACCAGTTTCAGTGCAGTAGTTCAGCCCTGAAGATGTCCCATACAAATGGGTACGAAACGTCGGCAGATATACTAGTGACGCGGTTCCAGCCCGGAAACCCAGAAGCAGATAGCATGGACCACGACCGCGGAAGTCTACGTACCATATTAATACTTTATTATTGAACATTTATAAACTGTACAAATTTTAATGTATTTAATAATTTAAAAATAATAGTAATAACATTTATCATAAAATTTTCAACTATAACAAAAACAACATTAACTAATTTTGTTTATACCCTTTCATAAATTAAATAGTAACAGTAACTTCTTTTTATTTTCTCAAATTTTAAACCAATGGTTTTCCCTCCTTTATGATTCTTGTAAATTCTAAAAAATCATACCTCTTGTCCTCCAATTTGGTTCGTTTATATTGATTATAAATCAGCCATCTGCATTGTAGTAAATAATAGGTAACAGGTTATACATAATAATCGGAACATTGGTTGAAAGCTCCTAAAATATTTATGCATTTCAGAGTAATTTTGAGTCAGTAATTGTTTAAAGAGATTAAATCACCAACGAACAACTAATCTGCGTATATTGGTAGTGCAAATTCTTATTATTTACCCAGTGAAAAGATATCAATTTCCCAGCCCCGTTCATACGTTCAATGGACAATAGTGGAAGGTTAGACGCCAGTAAATTTTAAAAATTATGTAATTCTGCAAAACATCATCTCAATAAACTCGGCTATACATATGCAGCATCTGGTTTGTTTCCTCCAAAGGCGTTTTTCAAAGAAGATGATCGTTTCTCATTAAGCTATATAATATTTGCATAGCTAAAATAATTTTTTAAATTATGTAAAGAAACGCTATCATTACATATTTGCTTTAATCTTATACAAAGGGTACTAGGAAAGGTTTGCAATACAGCTTTGTTTATTTAATATTTTCAAAGTAACTTCCTCTACACTCGATCCACCTCTCCATCCTCCGAAACCAATCTTTAAACTAGTTCTGCCAAGTTTCACTAGGGAGTAAAGCACACTAGTTGTCCCAAGCCCGCAGAAGGTCCTCATCACTGGAAAACCGCCTCCCTTTTAGCTTCATTTTCACATGCGGGAACAGTACAAAGTAGCAAGGAGCAAGATCTGAACTGTGTGGAAGGTGCTCCAGAAGTTTCAATCCTGTCGTGGTCAAATATTGAGTGCAGGCTTTGGCGCGGTGAGCTGGAGCATTATCGCGATGGTGTCCATTTTTGACTTTGGCCGCAGGTTCTTCAAAGAACCAATGACTTTAGGCAGGCTGACTGTCTTCTGTGATAAATTTTTAAGGAGGTGCTTGGTGAGTAAGTTATGTCACGTGCGCGAGTTTTTGAATAACACAAACGGTTTTCTGAAGGTCGGGAAGAGGTCGAAAGTGATGAATGCCTTGGTCGACCTGTGATTGCAAGAACTGAAGGCAACGTTCAGAAAATTAATGAAATTGTGCGAAAAAACCGACGTGTGGGGGATTCGAGTGATTGCCGATATAGTAAAAGAAACAATAAGACACATTTAGCATGATGAATTAAACATGACATAAGTTTGTGCAAAAATTGTGCCGAAAATCTTCACTCAAGAACAAAAGACAATCGGATGAACATTTGCTCTGACGTCAAGAAACGACTCACAGAAGGACCAGACTTGCTCACAAAAAATCATCACATGTGTCAGTCGATGCACTGGACGGTCGTCGGATCACCAAGACAGAAAAAAGCACGAATGAGTAAGTCGAAATTGAAGGCAATGCTGATCGTTTTTTTCGATATTAAGGGTATCATGACTAACTGGGTGCCTGAGGGTCAAACCGTTAATCAGAAATACTACAAAGAAGTCCTAATCAAGCCGGTGAAAAGAGTAAGGTGGAAATGACTTGATTGTGGAAGAACGACTCGTGGATTCTGCACCAGGACAACGCGCCAGATCACAATGCCCTATCTGTGATCCAGTTTTTAGCGAAAGCTCATTGTTGTACTTGATCATCCTCCGTATTCGCCAGATCTCGCACCATGTAATTTCTACCTGTCCCCAACAGTGAAAAGTGCATTAAGGAAAACATTTTCAGTCCGCTGAACATGTTAAACTAAAAACGGCACAGTTGTTGAAGAGGCTGACAACTGACGAACTAGAGCATTGTTTTTAACAATGGGAGTATGTATACAGCGGTGTATAGATAAGGAAGGAGAGTATGTTGAAGGGGATAAAAGTTAAATACAAGTTTATTTGCAATAAATAAAATTTCTAACATCTGTCTCGTTATTTAATTGCCACAACCCGTACTGTCCCAGTTGGTTATTTTTTCTGGTGTTCATGCCCATTACCAAGAAACACTTAATAAATGATATTCTCCTTCATGAATTTACTTTTAAATATAAATATAAATATTTAAATTTAATTTAACAACTATCATTACATAATCTATTACATTGTTTAATATAACCTATTTACATTGTTTATTTCTTAAATGCAATATATTATTCAATAACATCATATTTAAGAATAATTTCAATTCGTTTTGTATATACATATTTGGTTTTATTTTACTTTAAAATTAAAAATATTCAGCAAATAAACTTTTAAATTAACCAACTGTTTCATAACAATACATATTATGTACATATGTATATGGCCACACATTTCATATGAACAATTCTGTAATGTCAATAGAAAACAAAAGTAGGAAATTGTCAAGTTTTTAACATACAAAAGCGATGTAAATTAACTGATGTGACAATGAAGCACCTAAAACAATTTAAAATTTTTAACATTTGTTGAATTATGCTTAATTTACATAGAATATGCATAGACGAAGAATATGCATAGAATACATCAAAATTCTAATATCGTTTCGGTAAATTGATAATACGTGTGTTTTTCAATTGTGTTAAAGCATAATGTGTTCATGTTTGTACATGCAAGAAAACCTTTCATTGTTGAGTGAATTTAATTTGTTTAGTACTTATTTTATATACACATTTCCAGTTGTAGCGGAAGTCATTAACGGTTTTTCTAACAGATGTCGTTGGGCTTAAGTATGCAATGTTATGATTTGACTATGTCATTTTATTCTATTGACATTAAACTTCAAAGCCATACATGTTATATTTTGCGAAAATAACACTGTCCTAGATTTATACCTCTTTGAAAATATCAAGTTTTGTGCCTGAAAAAGTATATTTGCGGCGCGCATTACTTTTCTTATTTAGTTAAAAGAAAAAAGCCTCCGAAAGTTATCGTTTGCTGGTACAAACTTACAGTGAGCATGTTCCAAACATAAAAACATCTGAGGCGTGGTTTCGACAATTTAAAAGTGGTGATTTCGATGTGCAAGGCAAAGAACATGCTGGTAGACTGAAAAAATTTGAATATGCGAAACTGCGGGAGTTATTGGATGAAGACCCAACACAAACTCAAAAATAATTGGCAGAGGTGTTAAATGTGGCCCAAGAAACAATTAGCGACCGATTACGAGCAATGAGAAAAAATCGAAAAATGGGAAAATGAGTGCCACATCAATTGAATGAAGGAAAATCGAAAAATCATCTGTGAAATACTGCTTCAAAGGTATGATTGGAAGTCATTTCTGCATAGAATAGTGACGGGTGATGAAAAATGGGTTTATTTCGAAAATTCTAAGCGCAGAAAGTCATGGTTATCACCCGGCGAAGCCGGCCCATCGACACCAAGGCCAAATCCTTTTGGTTACAAGACAATGATGTGTTTGGTGGGACCAGAGAGGCGGGTGTATTACGAACTTTTGAAACCTGGTGAAGCAGTGAATACTGATCGCTACCGACAAACAATTATGGACTTTAACCATGTATTGACAGAAAAACGTCTAGAATGGTCCCGAAGACACGGTAAAGTTATTTTACAGCACGATAACGCGCCCTCTCATACAGCAAAACCGGTCAAAGAAGCGTTGAAAGCACTTGGATGGGACATAATATCGCAATATGTCCCCTCCGACTATCACCTTTTCGCATCAATGGGACACGCGTTTGCAGAGCAGAATTTCACCAATTTCGAAGAAGTTAGACAATAGTTCGATGAATGGTTTTGTTTAAAGGACAAACAATTTCTTTTGGGATGGCATACATAAATTTTCCGAAAGATTGGCAAGATGGGTAGAATCAAAAAAATTAATTTTTCCATTTTTTTGAAAATTACGTAGTTTTTTTACGAAAAAACCGGTAATGACTTTCCAGTACACCGGATAAGTTTAATACACTGAATTCGAAATAAAATACCCACTTAAATTCAGATTAGTATCACTTGAATTCGGTGATTACACCTTCAATTATAAAGAATTTGGCACTAGCAAGAGAGTTAGATGTTATGCTCTTAGTTAACCTAATTAGAAGTAGAAAAACACAGCAAGATCATCGCCGGTTGCCAGCTTGCTGAGCGCACACTGAAGCATTTATACAATAGGATTATAGTCAGCGAACATTGGTGTAGTAAATGAGAATTACAAGAGGATTCTTCAGGGATTCAGACAGAAGGAAAGATTTTATCAGAATTTAGGCAAATATAGGTTTCTGACCAGTATAGTAGTCTTAATGGAGGACATATAACTGATCAAATATAAGTAAGAGCAATATTGATGACGAGACAAAGAACATGATCTTAAAAAGTGACAAAATAAAATTGACAATATAAATACGTGTTTTTTTCAGATGTGGTAGAGCATAATATATATTTAATTATATCAATGTCATTAATAATTTCATTGCTATATTTTGGTACACGCAAGTCCTCGTACTTTCAATGAAGGTTTAATTTTCTAGTTACTAATTAACTATTTAATATTAAATACACACACGAAATATCAAATTTAATGTGTTGTGGCTGAAAATATTTGGCGTTTTCATTAGAAAATTCAAATACAATATTAGGGCTGCGATAATAAAGAGAGATACATTGATATAAGTATTTGTTATCTTCTTTGTTTATTAGATGATAGCTAGTGCGTACGAAAGGAACGGGTTGAGCTTTCGAAATTGTCAAGATTTTAAAAGTTGTAAATGTTGAGGTATTTTATATTACGTCTTTATTAGATATAAACTAGAATATGCATCATTGATTTCTATCCCATCTATTAAGTACAGCAAACAACTTAAAGACTTTAATTATTTATTTTTCACTTATTCATAATTTCACGTATGTGTATTTGCTCGTGTTTATTTTATTCATGTATTAAACAATTAATCACACATTATCCTTATTTGCTTTTAAATTATAAGTACGTATCTAAAATAATACATATGTTCCAATCGAACAGTTTGTAGCATTTGCATGTGTGTCGGTTGATAACATCTATTACCGATGCGATGCTCTACATTCAAATTCGGTGCTAGTGCGACCATTTTACGACTTCAGACCACTAAAATCATCATTTCCGCGTCGCGTCATACTATATCCCCACAACACATGATGGACGATGGTTTCACTTATATAAGAGGTGTGCAGCTAAAGCAATTAATACAAGGCACAATATCATAGGATACAGATATTTAGAGAATTATTGGGGGGCATGAAACTTTGCAAACATTTGATATCGCTATTTTACCCTACCTAACGTTCATGTCCCAATGCCTTAAACTATTTAAACAAAAGAGGATACGTAATGCGATCAAGCAAAATCGATCTTTGCTCAAGTTAAATCATATCATACTATAACTGGACTTATATATAAGTGCATATAAAGTACAATAAAACGTCCTCTCGAGGAAAAAATGTTTATAACTACAAACGAGCAGAACAAACGTTATTAATATGTCTACAGTTAGCGGTAACGTTCTGTAAAGAATGTGGAATTGTAAAGCCATTATGCAGAAGGTATTCGTACTTGCTTATAGTGCATATATATGTATTGCGCATGCAACGATTGTAAAAACCAAGAAACATTGAAATATATTTTAAAAATTCGTCGAGATAAGTTCTCGACGTATTTTTAAGTTAGTTTTTTACATCGTTTACTTTAATAAATGTATTAAATGTCTACAAGGCTTTTATTTAGCAATCTACCTACTTTTATAAAGCAAATAATGTAATGGTATTTCTATAATCAAAACATCTTCAAACCTTTTTTTTATGTCTCTATTGTCATTTAAATGTTGAACGTAAACCAACACGTCTTTAGCCTGAGTGCTCGTCAATGTCAACTTGGGGAACTGGGAAAATTTGCGCCTTCCAATGTTTTGCATCATTAGATTAATTTTAGCAAGAGGAGGGGCAATGATGGGCTTTGTTTTTATTAAATTCTGCTATCTTGTACCTACAAGTTAGTCACTACATTTGGTAAATTAATTTGTTAAATAGGCAAGTATCCGGCTTCCATTTAATTAAATTTTCTTTCAGATTTTCAGCATGTAAAAACTTTGAAATGATTTCAAAAAGTGAAAATTTAAATATAAGGCTTTCGACAGCCAGCGTACTTCGGTGTGAAGAAGATAAAAATCTTAGTCATTTTTTTCACACAATTGCGCAAATAACCTAGAATTCAGTGCTATGCTACAAATTGTGTTTATTGCTGTTATGACGAATTGGAGAACTTCTTGCAATCTAGTACCTGAGATTTTTAACTACTGAAAGTCAAAAGGCTTATAAAACCGTGATAGCGCTCAAACAAGGCTAGTGCTCCATCGGATATTATTTTTATAAAGAGATGCTCCATGAAACGATCTTGCAAAACATTCAATATTAGTTCGCCTTTAGTGTCTGTTGTCAAAGTTCCCGCAAAGAGCAGTTCTCCATGCAATTCTTGGTCCATGTTCCGAACATATTACAATAACACTACTTCATTATCAGGCAAAGTTGACTCGTTCAGTTGAATAGCGAAATGTAGGTCTAGATTGTTGGTTTGTGTAGAATGTATAGTAATGAATCTACGTCTTATAAATAGTTGTAAAACGTGAATATTATGGTATTAAATTAAACAAGTTTCAAACACTTTTTTGAAATGTTCGGTCTTTCAGTTTTCTGATCCATTTTTAGCAATCTGGGATTTACCTGGTTGACGGTCTTTTAACATGTACATACTTATGCAAAATGTATTTCACTCGTTGAAATCTGTACAATATCCATTAGCTCTTGCCCTATAACATGGCGTTTATTTAGCACTGCTTTATGAATTTTTTCAACGATACCAGTTGTGACTAATTTGAACTTTCTAGGGCGCTCATTACCTTGAAATGACTTAGGACTACCAAAAAAAATGTGTAAATTGAAAAATGAAATAGAAAATGGGAAAATGACAAAAATAGTAATTAGTAGACGTGCATCAATGCCAAACAGTACTGTAAATAATAGGCATAGATGACTCATGAAATGTAAATATTGTAGTTAACTTTTGCGAAAAATTATCTATCGCAATAGAGAGATAAGTTCCTAGTGAATAAGCACATGCCAACTCAGTCTAATCAGCGAACCAGTTGACACTAGTTCACGCGAAAAATTGAAATCTCTTACATATTGCGCGCACGTGTTAATATAGAGTATTTTTGCGGTGATCAGTTTTATGTAACTAGGCGATAAATAAGCTATATGCAGTGAAGAAACTTGATTTAGAATCTCCTTTTTTAGATCTTGATTTGCTTATTTAACTAATTAGTTTCTGATCTGAATTTTGCATAATTATCTAATTATACTATTTCTCAGCTCTTTTTGCCTCGTTTTTCTTTTTTCATTTGGGAAGTTTTGAATACATTGTCTTAAGAGTTGACGATACTCGATTTCACCTGCCGATTGGTCTGAGGTATTTTATATTCTAGCTCTACTTTCTATGATTGTGTTTGTATTTCTCCAAATTTAGATTTTTCACGACTTTCGATAAGCTGTTATCTGACTTGTTTTTTTACTCTTTGACATAGCTTGTATAGTTGGTTACTTATTTACTTGGTATAGCTTATTTACTAAGCATCTGGCACTTAATTTTATATGCGCTAATGTTTATATTATTTTGCAAAATATTGCAAATATTTTTAGTGATTTCCGTTATATAAGCATATTATTTTCGTATAGTATTTGATGTTAGTTTCCATATTACGAAAACGATAAAATATTAATGGCTACAACACTCATAACAATAGATAATTTATAAATAATTGTACATGATTATATAAAACCAAGGTTGTATATACATATGTATATAAGTTACGCAGATAAAACATAAAATCATAATTAGAGACGGCCTATCGTATATGGAATTTCTCTTTTTTTGCATTGTTTACCGAAAGCAGCGGTAGTAATTTAGTGATCTTTAATTCAATAAATTTGTTTATATAATTGCTTAAAGTAATAGCTGAATTATTATTTTTCAGTTCTGCAATGTCTTGTATAATAAATTTTAGTTTTTCATTATTTTGAAAACTATCAAAGTGAACACCGCGACATCAATTGAATTTAAAATTAGAGTAGGTTATGAATATTACAATTTGTGAAATATTTCTATAACTGCTAATACGGTGTCACATCAAATTATAATAACTGACACAAAATTGTACGGAAATATTCCACAGTGCAATGTCTTGAGTATTTTAGAGAAGAATTTTCTGATTTTTTTTGTAAATTATACAACGTTGGTTAAGCAAATTCAAAATTTTTGAAAAAAGGGAACTAGTAGTTGATAATCCAACGACTAAAGACAAAGAACCGTCTATGGTGTATATGTTAGAATGTTGAAGTCATATTGTATAGTTTCCCAAAACATCCGTGGACTAGTTCAGGAAACAGGATCGTCATATGGAACTTGTTATACAGCTCCAAAAAAGGATTAATACTATAATGCAAAATTATGCTTTTTTATAACAATTCTACTTTCGTCAAAAGAATGATAATGAGAGTAGTTCTTCACAGTTTAAATGATAATAATCTCTTGAATTTAACAATTGTCAGCGTCTCTCTGAAGAAGAGAAGAAGTGAACAGCAGTGAACAGAGGCGTGTTTTCTAAGTAAGGGCCGTTTTGTTGTATACACTAATAGATGGTGCGTAAGTGGGTTAGAAACTTCAAAGTTGGCCGCGACAACGGCCAAGATGAGTCCCGCTCCAGTCGTCAATTTGTGATTATAGTCGATATGGTGGCTTCAGTTAATGCGAAAATGCTTCAGAATGGACGCTTCGTCATAAGCACTTTTCCAAACAACTTTCTTGAAGTGTCGAGGCCAGTGCTGATTTGAGTGTTTGCTGAATTTTTTGACTCGCTATAACGAAGAAGGTGACGCCATGTTGAGTCGTATAATAACGGGAGACGAAACGTGGGTTTTACATGTCACGCCCGAATCGAAGCAGCAGAGGATGGAGTGGAGACGCACACACTACCCTGTAAGGGTCAAGGCCAAACAGACTCTGTCCTAGCAAAAGATCATGGCGTCCGTGTTTTGGGATCGACATGGTGTTTTGTTTGTTTACTTCATGCAACGCGGAACCATTACAAATGGAGTAGCCTAACGGAATTTTGCTACTCCATGACAATGCAAGGCCTCACACCGCAGCTCATCTCCGAGCTTTATTGGACTTTATTGTCCTAGCAAAAGATCATGGCGTCCGTGTTTTGGGATCGACATGGTGTTTTGTTTGTTTACTTCATGCAACGCGGAACCATTACAAATGGAGTAGCCTAACGGAATTTTGCTACTCCATGACAATGCAAGGCCTCACACCGCAGCTCATCTCCGAGCTTTATTGGACTCTTTTCGCTGGGACGTTTAAACCAGCCCCGACCTTGCGCCGAACGATTTCCATCTTTTTCGCTATCTCAAACATCATCTCGGCGGCAACCACTACAAGAATCACGAAGACGTAAAAACGGCCTGACGTCTTGGTTATCGGAGCAAGCGACAAGTTTCTATGAAGAGAGTATTCAAAATCTAGTTGTACAGTTTGATAAGTGTTTAAACAAACCTGCACCTATGTCGAAAAAATAATAATAAATTAGGTTTTTGAAAACTAACGAACACATATTTAAAAATAAAAATAATGTGATGTATGAGTTGCACAATAAATAATATACATATATCGAAATAATAATCTAAATAATAACCAAGAAAAAGCAATGCAAATTATTTGAGTAATACAACGAAGACAAAAAAGAACAAAGAAATGAAAAAGTTATAATAATAAAATAAGAGAAAAACGTAATAAAATATTTAGGAACAAAGACAATTTACGTAAGAGGAATTAAATTGCGGGAAAAATGAATAATGTTCCTCTTGTAGGACTTAAAGTTCAAAAAGTTGAAATCGACAGTTTGAGACATTTTATAGGAGTTACTACACATTGCGTATAACATATAACTATGTTGGTTCGTGGAAATGGAAGATAGAATGTGAGAGAAGTACGTGATAAAAAAACAGAAAAGTTTAATAAACCCAAAATAATTCAGTATTATTGTGAAGGTGGTACAAAGAAGCTAGACTAATATAATTTTATCGAAAAGATAGAGAAGGTATATTAAAACGACACAATAATGTAGCATGGTCAAAGTTACGAGGAGGATATAATAAGTCGACTTGAAACCATAAAAATTTGACCAAATATCTTTGGATCGTTTCCGGTTCTCGCCTCTACACTTCATAATACAGATACCAAATGATGCAGGCATATTGAAGTCGAGTTCTTACCTGCGCTGGTATATTAGAAAATAATCTGTAATTACGAATAATGAAACCCCAGCTTCTGTCTTGCCTGTTTAGCGATATTTTGAATATGCACAGACAAAACAAAACGAGAATAAAAATATACAGACAAATCTTTAAAGACATAGTGGGCGTTGAAAGAGTGACATCAAGTTCATAATTAAAGTGAAGCGTATTAGATTTTCTAGAAAAAACTATCACTTTACATTTGCCAGAATTTAGAAGTGCACTAATCGAATAGACTAATGTCTAATTATATTTGCGTGAAGCTGTTCACAGTTCATCAAACGGTGTATGATTTGATGAACTGTGCGATAAACTTTTAGGTCATCAGAACAGTAAATTATTTGACATTTTGGTTGGTGATAAATTAATAAAGATAATAAATGAGAGAGGTCCAAAGTTATGGCAGATCTCTAAGGCGTACCATATGAAGGGAAGTAAGGAACGGACGAGAAGCCATTGAAAAAAATGCGGCGAGGTCTATTACTCTACAATCTAAAGAAAGTTATCAGTGAACACTGAAAGCTTGAGTATGAACAGAATAATTCCATGGTTTATGCCACTAAATGTCTTAGAAAAATCAATGCAAATTGCATCCACCTGATCGCGAATCCAATACTTCAGCAATCCGTTGAGTGAAAATAGTCAGATTTGTCACAGTAGAAGTGCTGGATGGGGCTATGTTGATTAGATGGGATAAAAGATCTAAGCGAAGGAAAAATTTTTGAGTAAATTAATATTTCAAAAATTTTAACTATGTTATAATATGGCTATGGGACGATATGGATAATTCTTGCTACTTTCCAAACATCATGTTTTTAGTGCAATATTATCAAATATCTTATTACTAATACAGTACTTAACGTGAGCTACTCGATTATGACCAGTATCTAATTATTTATTAAATAATTTGTAGTTATACTAGGGCGGTCCCATAAGCACCCGGCCTGACCTAGAGATAGCGGTAGTTGCTTGAAAAATATCACTGTATTAGAAATTACACAATCTATAAAGCATACATATGTTTCAACTTCAAAGATGCCACATTGTTTAGTATTTGTTTGACAAAACTAACATTTATTTGAAAGGCCTTAGCCCAACCGACATAAAAGCTGAACTGGATTCTATTCTGAGTGCGCCTGCTCCTTCGTTTACAACAATGAAATATTGGGTAGCAGAGTTTAAACGAGGCCGTACGAGCTGCCAAGACGCGCATCGCAGTGGTCAACCAAATGAGGTGACGACTCCAGAAATGGTGAAGAAAATTCACAAAGCGGTACTGGATGATCGTCGACTGAAAGTGCGCGAGCTAACGGACATAGTAGGCATTTCAAAAACTGTGACACGAAATTTGGACACGAAAAAACTGTGTGTAAGATGGGTGCCGTGTTTGCTTACACTCGAGCAAAAACAGTGTCGTGGAGATGTTTCAATTGAGTGTTTAGCGAAGTTTCACAGCAACAAAGCAGAATTTTTGCGCCGTTGCATAACTATGGATGAAACGTGGGTCCATCACTTCACACTCGAAACAAAATAAAAAGGGAGAACCGGCTCCAAAGAAGGCGAAGACCGTTTCATCTGCAGGCAGACAAGGTCATGGCATCTGTTTTTTGGGATGCGCGAGGAATAATTTTCATTGACTGTCTTGAAAAAGGAAAAACTATCAACAACGAGTATTATGCGAATTTATTGCAACGTTTGAGCGAAGAAATCAAGCCAAAACGGCCGCATTTGACTAAGAAGAAAGTGTTGTTTCATCAAGACAATGCACCAACTCACATATCCGTTATTGCAATGGCCAAAATTAATGAATTAAGGTTTGAATTGCTACCTCATGTACCCTATTCGCCAGATTTAGCTCCCTCGGATTATTTTCTGTTCCCAAACTTGAAAAAATGGCTCAGTGGTCAAAGATTTTCCGACGATGAAGAAGTAATGTCGACAGTTAATTTATTGAACATGAGATTATGTTGAAAAATAAATGTATTACTTTCCAAAATTTTTGTGTTTTCTTTGTTGGGTCGGGTACTTCTGTGACCACCCTCGTATATTCATATGTATGGATATACACATACATCCCAAGGAACAATTTTTAAATTTCGCGGAAGTTTTGAGTTGGTAGTAGTAAAAATAAAGGTTAGCTATGATTTCAATTCATTCAAGAAATTAGGAAATAACATGTTTTTAATGCGTACGGTTTTCGTTTTAATTTTGATTTTGAAATATACACCTTAATTATTAATATTCATGCTGTAATAAAATAAAATATAATTTTAGATGTAGTTATTTTTTCCTTGGGCAACTTAAAACACCCGCGAAATTTAAAAATTGTTCCTTGGGATATGCTTTCCTTTGATATATTTCTTAACTTTTTTAGTTTTCAATTGTCAAAATACCTTACTTAATTTACATGAAACAGATATACTAAACTAATTTTATTATTATATGCAATTATTAGCACCTTTATGTATTTATACATATAATCCTGATTGATTTATTGTGATTTAGCTTCCTGCAATTTTATCTGATTCATATAACAGAGAGCATATTATCAGTAGGTATGTATTTATTCTCATTAATAGTGAAATTATGATTGATTATCATAATTAATATAAACTAGTTTACATATACAATATAATAATATTAATACCATTTTGTTATATAGTAGATATGAAATGAATTATGAGAAATAGTAATACGATGTGATTACAAATTGACCACGAGACTATCTTCATATACAAAGGGTACTAGGAAAGTTTCGCAATATTACGCAACAATGAATCGTAAAAAGCTGCTTGTTGCTGTATGTTGAGACAAGTTCATACGTGCATAGTAGCCGCCGCGCCATGTCGATGGGCTCAGTTATTCATTAGCAGTGAGAGTGTAAAGTGCTTGCGACGGCATCGTGGTTACGAAATGAGGGCAGTTTTGCGTTATAATTTCGTGCGTAATTTAAACATAGACCAGTGCTTCGAAGAAATGACTCTTGCACTAGGTGATATTTGTCCACATCGCACAACGATATTCAGGTGGTATAGAAAATTCCAAAGGGGAAATTTAACTCTAAAGGATGCTGAGAGGCCAGGAAAGCCACGAACGTCAGTTACGGAGGAAAACGTTACTACTGTGACGAAAATGCTTGGCGAGGACAGGCGAGTGACCTACCAACATATTGAGGGTACTTCAGGCCTAAATGCGCCAGCAATTCGTTCGATTCTGCATGATCATTTGCACGTTAAGAAACTTTGTTCTCTCTGAGTGCCGCATCGACTGACTGAAGAGCAAATAACACGACGTGTGACTTGGTGCCGGGAGATGATAAAAAAAGTTTAATAAGGGACAATCTTGGTATATTAACAACATTGTGACAGGTGACGAGACTTGGCTGTACTATCACGATATGCCGACCAAAGATCAAAACAAAGTTTGGGTCTTTGATAATGAGGACACACCCGTAGTTATCAGAAAATCCCGATCTGTAAAGAAGAAAATGATAGCTGTATTTTTCAAATCGGTCGGAATTGTGGAACACGTCGTTTTGGATGCACAAAAGACAGTGGTATACTGAACAGTGCCTGCTCAAAGTCATCGGATCTATGAGGAACCTGCGGCCAAAGTCAAGAATGGACACCTGGTTCCTCCATCACGATAATGCTCCAGCTCGCCTCGCCAAAGCCTGCACCGAATATTTGACCACGACAGGATCTTGCTCCCTGCGACTTTGCACTGTTCCCGCATGTGAAAATGAAGCTAAAAGGGAGGCGGTTTTCCAGTGATGAGGACCTTCTGCGGATTTGGGACAACTAGTGTGCTTTACTCTCTAGTGAAATTTGGCAGAACTGGTTTAAAGATTGGTTTCGGAGAATGGAGAGGTGTTTTGAGTGTAGAGGAAATTACTTTGAAAAAATTTAATAAACACGGCTGTATTGCAAAACTTTCCTAGTACCCTTTGTACATAAGTCAGAGTGGGTGCATTAAAAATTTCTATTGTCAGCAAAAATTATTAATACAATTCAGACTCGGGAAATTTTGATTAAAAATTTTTTTTGCCCTGTAAAAGAACAATAGGCTATGTAAATTAGGGTCGCCTTTAAGGCGTATAAAATGCACTGTTTTAATTTGTTGAAATACGGACGGAACTATAAAGTTTCCCACCTAACAATGAAACAAATGACCATGATTTATTCGATAATATTTTTCGACGTTATCTCTCTTAACTTCAGCGCACTTGCCCCGACTGCGCTGCAATGATTTTATTCAATATGAAAGAAATTATTTCTGTTATCCTCGCGGAGAATGGGTTGTATTTTGGCTGCACTGTGAACTCATGCATTATAATGAAGAAGGATTTCCTTGTTACGTTTTTGCTCAACAGCCGTATGTAATTTTGTTCACCTATTGCCATAAATAACTACTGCTGTTATAG
The DNA here is from genome assembly GCA_031893035.1 of Dermolepida albohirtum. Taxonomy (NCBI): domain Eukaryota; kingdom Metazoa; phylum Arthropoda; class Insecta; order Coleoptera; family Scarabaeidae; genus Dermolepida; species Dermolepida albohirtum. The sequence continues at coordinate 92,417 of JAVIWB010000663.1, forward strand.
TCCCTTTTGGTACGTTTTCAACAAGTATAACTCCTGCTTGTTCCCCAACGATGCTGGGTCAGCCTCAATAGATTCATTATTCCACCGAAACTGATTATTTCATTTTAAAATATGACGGACCCTTGTTCCCATACACTGCGACAATTCGTTCATGACAATTCTGCTACTTCGTCAAAAATTTGATCAAAATAATTTCCTAATACGCAAAGCACTTTATGGGACACAAAATAATGAACTAATTGAAGTCAAATTTGACATATACGTAGAAAAATGTCATTATTGAATGTTACTAGGGAATGTGTAATTAGTTGCTTCTGTCATAGTTAGATATGGCATTGACGTAATCTATCTTCGTGCAATCTTTGCCTAGTTTCACTAGCTTCTGCACTTTAGCCTTTGAAACTCTAGATGATCCAGTTTCTCGAGACTCCCTGTTGACCCTGTCAGCTTTATGTAGTTTTATTTATGTTGATGATCCTGGTTCGTCCTTGCCTTTCTGCCTTGTTTTCCCCATGAAGTGTTCCTTCTTTGTAGCTCTTTATTTAGAAAAACTTAAATAATTGACAATAATTGCCCTAGAATCCAATCTGGTACTTCGCCTGTGGCATTACACCGGATGTAACCCAACGTTAATCTTTACTTACTACAAAATTAATTATTTAAATCTAAACTAGTCTTATCTAAAGCTCTAAACGGGGCTTAGCCCGCGTCCTGCTTAAATATTATTCACAAATCCGCTCCTACCATGTGGAAGTAGTCCGCTGCTTATAAACCTCATTCACTAAAATGTCCGATATTCATTCATACACACCCCTTCAGATCGAGAGCCCGATAAATCGTTCCTCACCGTCGTCTTGCCTCCGTTCGCTAGTCCCGGCCTTCCTCTTCTTGGTGAAATCTCTCCGTCGCCTCTACTCCTTTTGGGATTTTGGGCCATCTTTGTAGTTTCAAAACTTCTCACGTGTTCTATATTACTATTTTTTATTTTTGGGATACTATATTTTTGCTATATTATTCCAAGAATGTCAAGGTAAATAACAGTCCGCCTGATCAGAATTTTATCTGACTAGCAAAGGATAAATACAAGAAGGTTTCGCATTATACTTCCAACGTTAATTATCGTGCTTTCCTACAGTCACACAACTTTTGACATATTGACTTATACTCCTTTTTGAACTTAGCTCGGACTCTTCAAGAATGCTACTTTCCGTACTCATACACTAGCTGTGAACCCTGGAAAGGTGCTATCGTAGATGCTGATCTAACACTCATTCAATGTATAAATTACTCAGGACGAGATACGAGTTTACGAGTTTTATATATTAACAACAATAAAATATATCGTGTATTCCAAACGAACTAAGACCGAAAATAATTCTCCAAAGTTAATTAAAAAACAAGGTTTGGATCACTTTTTTGAAATAATTAGTGTTGTTTATGACGATTTTTTTGAAACTGTCCAAATACGAGGGTAGTTTGACAAGTAGTGAGAATGGAAAAGAAAAACGAATTTTTTAAATACAAAATAAGTTATATTTTTCAATATATTCTCCTAAAAGAGCAATACATTTATTCCAACGGTGCTCCAATGTCCTTATGCCATCTCTAAAATGCAATTCCGGAAGGCTTGCAAAATACTCATTTACGAAGATGATAAATTCGTCGTTAGACGAAAATTTCTTTCCACCTAGTGCCGTTTTCAATTTTGGAAAAAGGTGGAAGTTGGAAGAGACTAGATCCGGCGAATAAGGCACATGCGGTACTAATTGGATGCAACGCGTGGATTTTGGACATCGCAACTGTGCTGGTATGCGAGGGAGCGTTGTCTTGGTGAAACAGAATTTTTTCTTTGCCATTCCTGGCCGTTTAGCACGAATCTCAACATTTAATTTTTGTAGAAGTTCTGCATAATATTGTCCGTTTATTGTGGCAACTTTCTGAAGGTAATCAATGAGCAAAATGCCCTTTGAATCCCAAAAAATTGATGCCATCACCTTGTTTGCTGATAGAGTGGTTTTCGCTTTCTTTGAAGGTGCAGAACCACGTTCTAACCATTGTTTCGACTCTTGTTTAGTTTCGGGTGTACTGTAGTGTATCCAAGTTTCATCGTAAGTAACAAATCGCTTACAAAAATCAACCATATTCCGCTTGTAAAGGTCAAAATACTCATTGGAAATGCGCAAACGAGTGAACTTTTGATCAGTCGTAAGCAATCGCGGCACCCATCTTGCCGAAAGCTTGGAAAGGCCCAATTATTTCGTTAAAATGTGGTGTACGCGTTCTGTTGAAATATTTACCATGTCTGTAATCTCTCTCACTTTGAGTTGTCGATCTTGCGTAATAATACTATGGACTTTTATAATCATTTCCTTAGAAGTCACGATTTTGGGTGCTCCAGAGCGCGCTTCATCAACACAGCTTGTTCTACCACGTTTAAAATCATTTACCCATTTACTTATTGTGGCTGATGATGGAGCAGATTCACCTAATGTTTCCCATAACTCATCTTTTATTTCGGTAGCTTTCATACCCTTAATTACGAAGTATTTAATCACCGCACGATACTCTGCTTTTTCCATTTTCACAAAACAACGTGTTGCTTCTTCTTCAATCAGCTGTCAAAAATAAACTAATCAACCGATTTATCTAAATATCGGAATGAAAACATATAAATGGGCAACCTAAATTACAGTGCATTTGTTTTACCAATTAGAGCGCCACCTATGTGTCATTCTCACTACTTGTAAAACTATCCTCGTAGCTAATAAATACTTACGCAGTAAGACATTTGCTTTTATTTAAAAAGACCTAAATTATGGGAAAACAATTCGTGGATTGTCCTCCACTGGAAAACACTATCACAATGCCATAACGTTAAAATGTTTGATGAAAATAAGGGAAGCACTATTTACTGAATTTGTAACTAAAAACTCGACAAATACTGTCAGTCACCATATTGAACGTACTTTGTACCATGTCAGTCTTTTTCTTTTGCTCAAACCAATTAGAAGAAAGTGTTTTTATTTTAATAGCATTGGATTGATAAAATGAAGACCAACGAACGAACATATGGCAATTACGTATCACCACAAAAAAACTAAATCAATTTTTCTAATTGTCATTAAATGACGTATATTAATTTCAACATGAATCCTCAGCCTAGTACAATTTTAAATATGTTTGCCATAAAAACGAAATGATCCATATTTTATTAGCTGCACGTATATTAATTACAATAATGTAATACATAATTACCACTGTAATAAGTGAAGGACAAATTCCTATTACTCAGGTATTGAGATTGTTGGAGTGTCGATAATATTATTTTATCGCGCCTTTGGTATAAAAAATATTGTATACATATATAATGATAAAATAGGTATCTTGTTTCCAATTCCTAGTGAGAGTGCAAGGGGCCGTTTCAAATATACGTTAATCCGTGGCAATACAGTGTGTTACCGATACTTTTTATGTATGCATATGTATATACATATGTACATACATATATACAGTGTTTCAGTTTTAAAAACGTGCTCTTTTTTAACGTGTGCAGTTTGAGTGTCTCAATAGTACAGACCTACTAGATTTACAAAAATCAATAAAAATGGTACGTATTATTATTAAATAGAAAGAGTGTGAAAGTAATTTGATACAAAAATAGTTATACAGGCTATTAAATTAAGATAATCGGTAAACTTCGGTATATAAAAAAAAATCAAAATTGAGTTTTAGTTCAAGACTAAATTAATAACCTGCATTTTGATATAACAGCTAATATTATCTTTGATATACTTTCTATCAACTATTACCATTTTTATTTCCTAGCAGTTTCTTCAAAATTTACTAAATATTCTTCATTAATGCCTAATTTTTGTTATTTTTTTACTACATCTCATAGAATGCTATATAATTTAGATCTAAAGAATTCCTCGGTAAATCTAATAACAAGTTTATTGAATTTTAGTAATTTTCAATAATTGTGTATATAAACGTGTTCCTTGTGCCAATGTAGCTTTATTTAAATATCTTTGTATTGTGTTTGATAAATAAAATCATATTAAATCAATATCGAATAAATCATTAAAGAATGTGGATGTTTTAAAGTTTTTATTTTAGATTCACCTTTACAATGCATAGCTAGATATTTTCTGATATATTCAGGAAATTCTCTCTATTTTTGATTCACACATACTTTACGAAACCAAAAAAGTTTTTAATTTGTTTTTTTCAGTGATCAATTGAGTAATTTTTCGTACTATTTAGTCTAACTGAAGCGTTTTTTTTTCGGTCCTTCCTTTAATTTGTATTTTTGATGCCATATCTACACTTTAAATCGATCTTGGAGCTGTTCAATGTAATACACCTCTTTCGTTCACAATCCTATAAATGACTGATAAACAGTTGAAGATTTTTAATCTTCTAATTCGTTTATCATTAATGTTAAACAAACCTCCGAGTTCGTAATAGCATATAATCCCGCCGGGAAGACTAATATTACAAATAACACATTTAATTATAGTTTATATTCTAACATAGAAAAACAATTTAGAAATTTATTTACATCTGTCGCAACAATTCACCTTTGTGAAGCATCTTCGCGTCACTGACATGATACAAACTATCGCTAATATATCGCTGGTTACCCGGAGAATTGTTTAACTTAATCATCATATAACCACCGCCTTTGGTTCTTTGTCGTAAGAATGACGCCTTATAAGAACCATATCTTTTTGTGCAGTTTCAAGTTGTGGTGTCTAAACACGATTTTTTTTTCATTGGTAGACCTTTTCCTGGGCCTAGCAAAAACCTTTATCGTTAATAAAATTAATTCATTCTCAGGAGATTACAAACACAACATAAGCTAAATACGCGGCAAAAAGTTAATCGCTCAATAAAAGTACGCATTTTTAAATTTTGTACAGGCGCTTACTGTTTCGAAAGTAATAAATGATTAAATTTTCATTGAAAACATTGTACTCTTTACAGAGAACATTTAAAAATGAGTCCCCGTTCCGCATGAACAAAATATTTGTTTGGGCATGCTTCTAATAAAATGTTCCATGAAGTTTTGTAGAAGTTCATGTCAAGCATCTTTAAATTCATTAGAAGGCTAGGAGGCATACCAATCCTTCAACTTATATTCTAAATATATTAAATGGGCGACAAGTCTGGCAACTGCGCAAGTCGGATAAATACTGTTGTTGATTGCCAAAAATCAACGGAACGGTAAAGTGGTTTCAAAACTTTATAAATGTGTCTTTGAGCATTTAAATTGCTTCGAAAGAAAATCAAAGGAATTATAATTCCTAGGTCAATACCAACCACCTCAAAACTTCGATCGTATAGTAAGCGAGTGAGACCTCACGTTCAATGAAAAAATTCAAAATCTGCCTTTCTCTTCTTCGACATCGGACTCGTCTAAAACCATCATGGGCCCACAGAGAAAAACAGGACTTGTCTGAAAAAACTATATCGTTTCGCTCTTCATCCAAATCTGCCCGTGCATTACCTTAGATTAGAATGGTGTACCATTCTAATCTAAGGGCACAATGCTGAAGAATGAGATACAGTATTAACTCTAGACGATAAAAAATCAATCCGAATGAACGAATACGACGATACATGGAATTATTACTATTCTTTGGTCCATCTCTGCCAAAAGGACATTTCCACGTGTCCTGATGTACTATGCAAATCCATAAGGTCGAGCTATTTTAGTCTCAAATCTTCCCGTTCGGTAGTTGTTCTAGGTTATCCAAAGTCTCTTCTACGATGTTGGCTACCTCCTTGAGACTAATCTCTTCAACCACGAGTTACTATACACACTACTACAACATTTCTTTGTACACTAACGATTTCGCGAGACGCAAAATCGCCTCATGTAGTCCAACGATATGACACTTTTCAAAATCTCTTAGCTGCTGATCATTTAATCGTCTTCGAACTCTTGGCACTTCAATACACTAGTTTACGACTATAGACTTACAGTCAAATAAACAAACTAAACTGATCCAAAATGAAGAAACGAAAAACAAATTTTTCGTAGGAGTATGACAAAAAAAACGATATGCTTTCTTGTAACCTTTTATATCACTTATTATTTTCAATACATACATAAAAACGTTTATCAAAATTTTGTTAAAAATGTATGTTTTTACTACGTGATTTGTTTTCTGTCTATTTTTTTAAAATTTCGGAACCCTTCATCTACTCTGTAAAGCAGTCCACTATAAACTAGAGACAATTTATAAAGGATAGTATCTAGATATCTATTATTTTTGGTGCAAAATGCAAATAGCTTAAGCAATAAAATAATATCTGAACAATATTGTTATAAATCAACTTGTTGGTCATAGAGCCAATATCACAGCAATATTTCCAAATTTCTTGTGGTTCTCATGTCTCGTTAAAATACGTTTTCTAACATTATTCTTTTTCCTAGATACTCGGTTTCTCTTAGGGATAGTCATTTCTACTTGGCGGAATTTATACATATATAGTTCCTTCTGCCAAGAATCGCATAATACCAAGTAATAATCTTCATACTTTATTATAAATTAAAATTCTGCTATTTCAAGAATCAGTGAAGGCAATCATATACCTTTCAGCAAGAAATGAATATTTTTTGAGCAGAGTACATGTCGCTGATATTGGCTTTATTTCGGGCTGTATTTGAATCGTAATGAAATTTGGTTTATTTCTAGCTATTATTGTTAGATACACCACTACACCACAATCTGGATATATCTTCTCTTATCGATATTTCGTCATTTCTTATATTGGATACGTTTGGAGCTTTTTTCTTTCCTTGATATTGTTGTTGCTATTCATATAGGTGTAGGTTTGTAAAGGTGTGTGAATCATTTAGGTGTTTTGGTTGTGGTCAAATTGTTTGTATATTTTATTTTGCTAGGAAAGAACTGAAAGAAAGAAAGGCAAAGAATGGAAGTTTTGTACCTAAAGAAATCATTTAGGTGTTGATAATTTCGAATGATTTATTATGGCTTAGATTGTTTTATAAATTTCCAAGAGAGCCCGAGCACATTAACAGAATCTTTAATAGTCATCAAATTTCATCTAGTTATAAATATTAAGGACATTAGTCATAACAATTTTTGTAATGGTCCAAAAGTAAAGTCTTGTAGTAAATATTAGTTCGTTGGTTTTCGAAATAAATCATAACTCCTCCAATTTAGCGTGGTGAATTCTTAATTCGAATAACGTTTAATAAAAGTATTTTAATATATCGTCATTTTTAATAAAAAAGGAATAAGAACTGATTAATATCTGACAAAATCATCAATAAGACGATTCTTAAAAGTATTTTAGGGTTATATTTATCCAATTTTGCTGTATGTGTTAGTTTGTGTAGTCTTAAATGCGAATAAGTAAATAGATTCCTAGATAACGCTAGGAAATTATATAATAGATACAAATGGCGGTCTATGCAATCCTTTACAAAGCAGTATGTGTAATGGATTTAATGCAGCATACAGTTTTATAAACATGTTTTAAACCTATTATAGCTACGTAACAACAAAGTGTTAGTTGATATTAATTGAAATGATAAACAGAGCAAAAAAATACGTAAAATAGAGTAATCTAATCTCATCATTGACGTTCTATATTCACAAATTAAGTATTTTTATAAAAAAGTACTTTTAAGCTTTCACTACGGAAAAGTTGATATTAAACTCTTTTATTCATCATTATTCTTTTAAAAACGAAAAGTTAACAAGAACATTACATTCACAGATACGGAATAAGAACAATTTTTGCAACTAAAATTTCGATATATACGTAAGATGCTAACTAATTGCGATGGCGCATTGTAAATAATTACGTATAGATAAATTACTTGAAAAAGTAAAAATTAGAGAAGCGACAACAATTACATATTGTAGATGAGGAGTTACGTGTTTATTTATCTAATACTTTCTCAAAATAAATTGCGTTCTTCTCATATTATAATAAGAATTTATTTATTTTTATTTATGCTAGTACAGTATTTGGAATTTTTATATGGTGTGCTGTAAAACCAATTCTCCTTGCCCAGTGTGTCGCAAGCTAGAAAAGTTTAGCAGAGACTGGCAAATACTCCACCAGACGGAAACTTTAGCTACCACGCAATATACAGGGTGTTTCAAAAAGAATATACGTATTTTGGATGCATATATTTATTAAACTTTAAGACATACGAATATAAAACTTTACGCACATATTTACGAACCTCTCAAGTTCAGATTAAAGATGTTCAATATGTCCTCTATCAGTAGCACGAACAGTATCACACCGATACTCAAACTCCTCCCATACTGTATACTGTATACTCATGATTTCTACTACTTTTTGACGAATACATTGAATGCCATATGACCTATGCAACGCAAATTTTGATTCATCGGGAAAAATTATAATACATATTTTCATTCTCTAAATTAGCCACGACTAATCGTATGTGAACAGTGGATGCTGTCACAATTATGTCAGCAGTATCATTCTCGATGTAAATCTGTTAACGTACACGCTTTATTTTTCAAGCTAATTGACTCTAACAGTCACCGCTGTAAGTCATTACACTCTATCGCAATCTGATTTTCTTTCTGTACAGTCAGCTACACTGAAGCAACAATGTAATAGTCGTTCATTAATTTCACGTATTTAATTGTGGTTATGACATCAATGCTGAACTATAATTCAGTACACATTTTCAAAATAAGGATGGTCGTTTACCTCCATACGGTGGAAAAAACCGAAATAATTTCTTTTGTAATAAAGATTATGTCCTATATCTTCTGTTTTGGGATGAAGTAATTAGACTGGACAACGCCAGTTTTGTAGTGATTATCATTTAAAATAAACTTTTCAGAATATAAATTAAATTATTTTTAATAAGAAGATATTTATTATCTTGTGTTGTTGTTGGGTTTGTATAGGCAGCTACCGTAACTTTTACGAATTTTCATTATTTAATTTAACTATGATAATTATTTCAAAATAATTTTCATATGCTCTATTATTAATCTTTAAAACAGTTATCGTAGAGATATTTATAAATTCATTAATGAATATTGCTACAATTAATTAAATATTTTTAAATAGAAACAAATTACAACAGAACTGAAGCACTTGAGATGATAAACCAAGCGAATAGTCAGAATATTGGATGTTGGATTACCTGCAATGGCTGAAGGGCTTATTCCACTGTGACTTTTCCAGATCTATTACGGTTCTTATCATTAGAATTCATTCTCTAGCTCCATTCTTTTAATTATGACATAATACTAGGAGTCGTAAGAAGGTTTTATAAATGTTTTCATTTTTTAGAGAGGTCGTATGTCATTAATTAGCACTTATAATGAAAACGTGGAGAGCGCGCGTGCTCTTCTTATCTTTAATCAGCGAATAATGCGTGAAATATTAGTAGAAGATTTGGATATTAGCGTCGAAACTGTTTACACGACAGTGCATGGAAAGTTAAGCTTTGGGTTACACCTCCCACACAGTCGATTAGAAAGAGCAATATGTGAATGCAGAAAAAGATTTTGTCCAATTTGCAAGCAGCAATCTGAACTTTTGAACAAAATTATTACTGTTGATAAATCGTAGTGTTGAATTGGCAGGGAAGGGTTCGCCCAAATAAATAGAAACAAAAGCATAAAAACCATCAAGACGAAGCTGATCACATTCGTCAATACGCGTGATATTTATCAGAACTTCCTTTCCTCCTTAATCAATGCCCCAAACGGCAAAAACATCACAGACTGTTTATTGAAGCGAATTCAAAGAATAGAATTCTCTTACATGCTCCGGGTCATTTTACTATTCTTATGCAAATATTTTTTGTCGCATAATCTGTTTTTCTGTTGTTCTTCTCCTGAATTTTACTCTGTTCCCAAAACTCAAACTTCATCTCAAAATAACGCATTTTAAGGGTGTTGAAGCGTACCAAAAGCAAATGCAATGTTATTAAAACCAATTTCTGTAGACAACTTTTTTCACAATCTTTATTAAGGCCACTAATTGCGTATAAAGCGTGGTGGATTGTATGTCGAAAATTAAATAATTATCTTAGAACAAAAGCAAATATTCTTGGTGTTCGACAAAAATTTCAAAATATTATAATGTCTTTATTATCTGATTTTAATAATATAAGCATTCAATGTAACGCTTTCATAAAGACTACATATACGAGGGAGCGTTTTTATATTCGCGGAATGAGCGGGTTGTAGAGGGGTGAGTAGGCGCATTGGGGGCGTGGCCTGTGCAGCGACTCATGATTAGTATAAATACGAAGTTTCATTGTTATTAGAAAGTTAGTCTTTGAGCTATCGTCAACCAAGTAACATAATCAGGAGTGAAAAGTGAAATATGGAAAAAATCGAATATCGTGCCGTTATAAAGTTCCTTACCAGGCAAGGAAAATCAGTCGCGACCATAATGAATGAGATGTCATTGGTTTACGGCGACTCTTGTCTTGGAAAAACCATGGTGTACAAGTGGCATAGTTTATTTAAACAAGGAAGGCAATCCCTTGAAGACGACCCGAGGTCGGGCAGAAGCATTGAGGTGACCACGCCAGCACTTATCCAAAAAAGTTGAACAAATTGTACTCGAAGATGCTCGACTAAAGAAGAAACAACTCGCAGAAATGGTTGGAGTATCCGATACAACAATTTTTAAAATCCTACACGATCATCTCGGCATGTCTAAGGTCAGCGCAAGATGGGTGCCGAGAATGCTCACGCCGCCGCAAAAACAACAGCGCGTAGAGTGTTCGCGTGCATTTTTGGACCTCTGTAATGAAGACAAGGATGGTGTATTGGAGTGGAATTGTTACTGGAGACGAAACTTGGGTTCATCATTATGAATAAATAAATTAATTGAAAGATGTGAAAAATGTATCCGTCTTGCAGGTGAATATATTGAAAAAGAAAAATAATTTGGTTTTTTTATTTCCACCCCTTGTCCCCCATTCCGCGAAAATAAATTAATTCCACAAAGCATAGCACAAACAAGAGTTCAAATTTCAAGACAAAGAAAAACAACAATAAATGCGTAACATTGTACTTACTATAAATCAATATCAAAACTTCTAATTACGTTTTATATCGATCTTATATCTATGTGTTGTAAAGATAATAATAAATTGCGAATTATAGTGGGTCAACAAGTAAGAAAAATACAATTGCATAATAATGATCACCCAACATCAAAATTTACAAGAATTATTAATAGTAAAACATAGTCATAGATGGGGAAAAAAATGATAAGTCAAAGTCAACCTAATGTAAAAATGACGTCAAATTGTATTTGAAATAATTGTTTTATTGCGTTGAAACCAGTCTAATGCATTTATTATCAAATATTAAACAGAAGACAGGATTAATTATTATGGTTGAATTTGATGGAGCCTGTGGTTGATTGACTTGATCAATAAGGTTGATATATAACCCCTTTCCACAATTAACTATTTGTAAATTCTGTATACGCATTTCGACAACCAAGTTGTCATCATCAGCAGATAATTTCAAAGTGTCGCACCTGGTAAAACACGGCGAAAAAATTGCACGAAAAAACAAACTCCGTACGCGATCCTCACCTCAGTGCACATCTTGGTTTTGAACGGTGAGGATCGCGTACGGAGTTTGTTTTTTCATGCAATTTTTTCGCCGTGTTTTACCAGGTGCGACACTTTGAAATTATCTGCTGATGATGACAACTTGGTTGTCGAAATGCGTATACAGAATGTACAAATAGTTAATTGTGGAAAGGGGTTATATATCAACCTTATTAATCAAATTAATTATTATGTTATTTACCGTAACACTAAAATGTGATTTTAGTGTTACGGCAAATTGATATCCACAAATTTAATTAAATAAATAGAAAAATATCTTGATTTTCAAATTTTTAAATTTGATTACCGAATACATAACATATTTCTTTTCCTTTAAAATCCCAGAAATTGATTTTAGAAATTATTTTCTCTGCCCCGTATTTCCAGGCAACCTATTATACAAACATTGATTTAATATAATTTCTCATGAAGTAGATGTCGCCACACATTCAGTATACATTAAGAGTCAAGTGGATGCAGTAGCATACTTTATTTTGGAAGGGACATACGCATATATGCAACTCACATTGCATAACCTGTTTAAATTAATAAAGGAATGCATTTATTTACAGGTTAACGGTTCACGTCAAAATGAAGATATAGAGAGAGGAAAGTCAGTCCAACATTCAGATGATGCTAAAACACAAACGGTAACGGTATTCTTTCAGCGTTTGGCGATCATGATAATTTTGAGTGGTTTGGTGGCTGCCGGTGCATCTGTATGGTATTATTGTGGATGGCAATTTTTCTTAGTGTACCTTTGTCCAGCCCTTTTAGTTCTTCTCATTATTATAAACTTTGAATGGTGTTATGTGGCTGTTGTTACTTCGCCTAGAGATTTCAAGTAAGTAAAACTAGTTTTCGAGTATTTACATTACAAGTCACCTGGTAATATTTGATTTCGTTTATGTATTAAAGGTCGACTTTAATTCAATAATAGTTTAATTTAACAACAGTTTTCTACTTACATCTCTAAGAATAATTATTATGGAAACTAGTTCTAGACATATATACAAGCACTTTTGTGTTTAGTAAACAACAGCGATATTTTTGTCAACATCAACATTTATGAAAAAAAACTTCACCTCCTTACCTACTTTATTTAATTATCTCTCTAGTAGTGAATAAAACTAATACGTTTTAACATGTGTATTATTAACATGATCATGTATTCGGCAACGATAAATAAAATATAATTTACGTGTAAGGTATATATCAACATAAGTATGCCTTTATTTTAAATGAGTATTTAATTTTCAAAATTAATAAACTTAAGTTTGGTTAAACATCCGTTGTAAAACATGTATGTACATTCTCAATATGCCGTTATAAGTTGTAGAATTTTAGTGAATTACACACAGAGCAACAGAACACCTTTCAACAAGTATTATTAATTTCAAGTGTTTGTTAATACATCAATATTTTTTAATATTGGAAATAGCATTAGGATTATTTGATCTCTATATATTTTGTTAGCTTTTAATTTTTAATGACGAAAGTAAATAAAGTGTAGTGTTTGTTTACGAATTAAATACGCACATACACACACACACATATATATATAAGGATAGATCTGAAAATCTCTAAAATGAGACAGAAAAAAATCAACTTTTTTGGGAAAAATTATATTTATTTTTCCACATACTCAGTTTCCGGCTGTTCACATTTAATTTCCAACGCTTTTCAAAATCGCTCAACCCTTAAAAAATAGGAATTATGTAAACTTTCGAAATATCCATTGGAACCATTGAAGTTGTAATCATCCATCAGAATTTCATTGCAGCCAGCTATTTCTCTAGTTTTAGAAATAGGAAACAATTCGATGGAGCCAAGTCTGGTCAATATGGTGCATGTTCTATTAACTGAAATCGTAATTCTCGCAGTTTCGCCAATTACCAATTATAAAACGTTGCAAAAATCGTTTTCATTATTGTTGAACATGTCTAGAAGTTCTGCTAGTATGTGCAATCCAGAAATACAGTTTGCAACTGTTGTATACGAAGCAGAAGCCTTACTATTATCTCGTCTAACTCCATTTAAAACTTTCAAAAAGAACTGCTTTATCACTGCACGGAACGCGTTTTCGTTCATAATTAAAAAGTGCACGAATTGCATACTTGGATGAATACAGGGGTGTGTGTTCATGAAAATTTAAACAATTGTGCCTTTAAGACAGCGATTTCGATGGGTCATTATAGAAACATTTCGATCTATCATTGTGTTTGAATATATGTACATATCTTAACTATGAACACTAATTGGAAGAAAACTACTAATAAAAATAAAAATTGAATTTAATGTATTTTTCTAAGACTTGTTTACATTTTTATTATTTTTTAAATTTTATACATATAAGCAAGACAGGGTCGGTAGAAAGATTCTTTTGTAAATAATCATATTTTACCAAAGCATTAAAGCCCTCTTAATTATTATAATCAGAAGTGCTTTATATAAGAATTGTTTTGGACAACAAAATTATAACGATTAAAATCGTCTCATAATGTGTATTCAATTAAATTTTTATCTACCTGTTATATTACAAGCATATTAAATTAAGCTTGAACACGTCTGCATTCCTTGCGCAGGTAAGTATATACAGTTAGTTCCCGTAAAAGATTCCATTTATTTAGAATCCAACAGATTTTTATTGATGACTTTTAAGTTCCTTCATATGGGATTATTTTGTTTCCGAATTTGAGTTGACCCTTGATAAAGATCTTTCATAATATTCCCTGAGCTGCCACATTGTAACTATTAGATGCTTGACTTTAAAATTTTTTTTTTATAAACATCTTATTGCCATTAAATTACTATTAGAGTGATATCGTTCTTTTTGTTAATAAAATTTTACATTTAATAATATCGGGTTTTTCAATAATGACATAACAATTTTGTATTTAAATAAAACACAGAATAGTTGAGATATTGGACTGAAATTTATTCCAGGTGCAGTACACATATTACATTTCACTATCGAATTTGATCCCGTTGATATAGCCACCGCGAGCACGTTTGCAGCGATCGATTCTCTAGAGCCAATTTTTCACCACTCTTTCACACATATTGGCTGGAACTTTGCAATTTCGCGTTCGATATTGTCCCTGAGCTTTTCTAACATTATTGGCTTATTAGCATAAACTAACGACTTAACGTAGCCCCATAAAAAGAAATCCAACGGCGTTAAATCGCATGAGCGAGGTGGCCACTCAACCGTACCATTTCTCGAGATTACGCGGTTACCGAACTTCCTCTTCAATAGATCAATTGTTTGAGCAGCTATGTGGCATGTGGCACCATCTTGTTGGAACTACATATCACTGATGTTAAATCCATCCAATTCTGGCTAGAAATAGTCTTCCAACATGGCACGATAGCGAACTCCATTGACTACAACACGGCGATCATTTTCATCGACAAAAAAATATGGTTCAATCACACCTCCGGCACGAAATCCACACCACACAGTCACTTTTTGTGGTTTTAAGGGAGTCTCTTGAAGCACATGTGGGTTTGTTGTTGTCCAATAACGCATATTTTACTTATTGACAAAGCCGTTAAGCCAAAAATGAGCTTCATCGCTGAAGATGATTTTTCGATGAAATTCAGAATTTTCTTCAAACTTTAGCAGAGACCAATCGGACAAGTTTCGGCGTTTCAAATGATCAAGAGGCTTCAGTTCTTGAGTTAATTGATTTTGTAAGGATGTAAGCCAAGGTCTTTAAGCAAAATTCGCCACAATGTGGTTTCAGAGATTCCCATTTCCTGTGAACAGCGTGGAATCGACTGATTTGGCTCATTTTAAACTGAAGCACTTACAGCTGTGATATTTAGGGTACTTCGACCGTTGTTGTCTCATTGGCACAGGAACATCCAATAATGAATATTTTGACTCGTATTTATCCACTATAGCACGCACAGCCTGTTTGGTGGGACGATTATTAGGGCCGAAAACTAGAGTAAGCGTTCTTACAGTTACGACCACCGACTTAAAATAGCGGTAGTAATTTTTAGTAGTTTCCAAATGTTGCTCGTTCGTGAACTTCACCGTGATAAAAATGTTAACCTTGACTGACGTTTTGACGTTGACAGATCATGAAAAATGTTCAAGGGTCCTTTCGTATTGAAAGACAAAATTGTTATGTACCCACTGGAAAACCTTTTACATCGTCTTCCGGTCATATTATTATACGAATGCTAATAAAATGTAATTTAAAGCGAAATTAGACCATCTGTTTTCTACAATCTCTTCCGTATATGATATCATAAACAATTTATATGTACTATAAATTATATTGTTAATTGAATATTGGTGAACATAAATAATGTGTGAGAGATGCAAACTTAACATTCTAATTAACAACTAACTTGACTGCCTTCGAAACTTAAAAATGATTTTTATAAAAAATATTATTTATATCATTTATTTATATTTTGTGTGGATATCTTTTCCTTTAATTGTAATTTTTATCCTAACAAACTTATTCCCAATTAAGACTTGATTTTCTGGTACACTTCAAACATGGTCTTTGATTAATTTTCAGAAATACATGTGTCTTCATATTAACCTTAAGTGGTTACTCCAAATGCTCAATTGAGTTTTAGGTCATTGTTCGAATTCGCTTGTAAATCAATCAGGATACATTCTTTGGATGAAGTTCTGCATTTGCAAACCCGTTATGTTTAATATATGTATATTTCGTTAAGAGATGATAGTTACTGAGCGCGAGATTAGCGTCATAAAGGAGATGATCTCTCATCCGAATTTTTGAGTTGTTCTCGTAGTACATGTAACCATGTGTCATTATTGTAAATAATTTCTAAACTTAACATTCCCCGTCGCCTGTTTTTATGGCACAGCGCAATTTAAAAAGTGTTTAACAATGAACATGTGATGTAAGGTTTCATAAAGTCAATTAAAAGTATAAAGTAAGTTTTTGGTCCTAGATTACAATTTCATCACAATAATATGATAACATGATAATATGCGAAAGAAATGCGTCTTTCTCGTGGTTAAAGCTGTTGAGAAAATCAAGTGCAGATGCTATTCTGAGATTCTTGTGAGCATCTATAAACGTTTTCGGCACCCCTCGTGCACATAGTTTCCGATAGCTAAGATCTCTCAGCCATTATTCTCAACAAGAAGGGTTGGGAGCTTGTGGAAATTCAAGAGAAAGTTTGCTCATCATAAAACGACGATTTTTTTCACTCTATATTCACATGCTCGAACATTAGACCTGTCACTTAAACCACGTAAATATTTTAACGGCCTCCCTTAAACTTACGATCATTATCGTGCTTTACATTCTCTCATTGTGTGTTCTATATGTTTTACATAATTCATGGTGAATTTCAGGAGCAATGTGTCCTCTTGCATTTAGAAATCTAATAACTAATTGAATTCCACAACTGGAAGGATTTATTATTATCAGACTCACTTTAACACACTGTCTCGTGAAGATAGACAACAATTAATTGACGGGAACGTGGAGGGTACATTCCCAACAGACGGTTAATACTACTATCTACACGCGACTTAATCAGTATCGCCAATCGTTTTTTAAAGTTTATCTGCCCTTAATTTTGAACCGTGCCTCGATTTAAAATATTCAAGTTAATATATATTATATTTAATTTGTTCATACAAAGTTGTTTTATTGGGACTATAAGTTTTATAATTTGCTTGTTAAGATATATTAATTATGCGGCTAGTTTTACTTGCCTGTTAAATCTAATAGTACCATATATTTGCGTGCTTTTATTAGTTAAAAGTACCTTTTTTATGTATGTTATTGTTTTCTTCAAGCTAATAATACATCGGGTTTATTGAAAGCTATTAAACATTTAAAACTTAATTGAGAATATGCTATTTTTAACATATTTTGATATATTCTGTTTTATTACAAATTTATCTATATAGACTGATGGAAAAAAATAAATCTAATAATTATACATAGTACTTTAATGTTTTCTAAGGAATATATTTACATATGCACATATACGGTGGTCAGAAAGTCACGGACAATCGTCATGTAGGGGACGATTCTCTGATTACGCCTGAGTCAACAGTCCTAATACAGAAATGTTGTATTGTCAATCGTTAAGGCACACGAGACTATCAATTTTGAAAATGTGCGACAAAAATATTTCTAATTCTTTGATTTTTTCTGTGGAAGACCACATCTGCTGCATCCATCAACCAAAACATTTCAAATACTGGATTGGATATTTCGTGAAACTGGCACATCTGTTCCCAGTCAACTTGATGCAGGTAGACCAAGACATCGTCGCACGATCCAAGCTGAAGATGGAATTTTCGATATTGTTAATCAGGATTCTACTTCTGCATTAGACAAATAGCCTAGAAAATGAATATTCCCAGTAAGACAAGAGTTCTTTAAGTTCTGACGGAAAACCTTTTAAGACCGTTTCATGTTACGAATGTACAGTCATTTTATGAAAATGGCAAATACAAAGAATAATGTTTTGTAACAGAATTCTAAACAAAATTCAAGAAGATCCAAATATTTGATGACGTAGATGGTGTGTTCTACAGTCTCAATTTTCATTTTTAAGCGGATGAAAATTCCAGAGCTTTCGAGAATTTGGACACCAAAGAAAGTGTTTTGTGAATATTTGGCTAGGCATCTCAAGCCTTCAAATTGTAGGACCAATATTTCTTCCGAATAGACTAAATGCAAATGAATATATAAGTGTGCTGGAGGAAGTATTTGATAATGTTCCATTTAATGTCGGAGCCAACGCGTATTACATGCACGTTGTTGCACCAGCTAATAATGCAAGAATTAGAATTTTCCAGATATGTGGATCGTACAAAGTGGACCAATATCATGGCCTGGAAGGTCATCAGATATGAATCCCCTTAATTTCTTTGGGGCTTTCTTGAAGGTAAAAATTTATACGACGCCTCCGCCCAATGAACAGAAAGTAATAAATAGAATGAACGCCATAATACAATTACCCCAGATAAGTTACAACGCGTCCTAAATTCAATGCCATAAAGGCTACATCTTTCTCTTCAAACCAATGGCTACTAGCTTCACCATTTACGTTAATTATCGTTATTATTGTTATTTTCATTAAACGTAAATAAAACTCGTATTTTGTTATATCATTCCTACTGATTTATTGATGGTTTTATACGATGTTGTCAAATCTACACTTCTTTTAAGCAATTCGTGTGGCTTAACTAACGACGATACATTTCTGTATTAGGATTTTCAACTCAGAATTAATCATAGAATCGTCCTATCTGGCGATTATCGATTGGATATAAAATAAGTACAAGGTAAAAATTTAAAATTTTATGATAATCGTAAAAGATTAAAATTGAGAATTAAAAAAAATAATTGCTTTTCAAAATATTCTTCGTTATAATCTATAAGTTAATCATGCATTTAAATCAATTTCCATAGAATTTTTCCTAGTTAGAAGATGGAAGAATCTCATTCTTAAAGGCTTCTAATATTAGTCAAAATTATGCGGGGGACATCGTATAACAAATTTTACCTAACCGTGTGTTTCTTATTACATCCTTTAGTTGGGTAATAAATAATAATACAGGATAATATTATTTAATAGTAAATATTTATTTGCACGTGATGGTTAGTAAATTTATTACGAGCGGTGCTAGCCGAAGCGCTGTAATAAATGCAAATAAAAAAATAAGTAATTAAATGTAAGGAGTTAATAATTAGTAATTGTATACAATGAGGATCAAAAGTCTAGGACGTGTGCCAAGCTGAAAGAAAGATTATTAGTGGTAAAACAATAGGATTGCCCTTAAAATTTTATTCACTAAGTTAAATTAATTCTTAAAGCTTGAGTATATTAAATAAAGATAATTAATAAAATCGAGAGCAATAAATAAAACAAGATAAATGTAATGGCAAAGCTGTAATAAAAGTAAATCTAGAGATATAAAGCTGTTTAAGAAAATATAAAAAAGGGTTAGATTAAAATATGTATCGGACGATACGTAAAGTACTTGCGGTTTGTGTGTGTATATCCTGGGCTAGGATGTTAGGAATATTTTGCGGTTGCAAAATAACCAGGTGGACACTGCGTTAAAAACTTAACTGTACAACCTCGCGCAAGTGATCCGCGTGGACTTTGTCATGGCCGGAGAAGAAGTCTCTGTGTCTTACACGCGGGGGCTTTTAAGAAACAACCCGTAGCTGAAGGGTAGGATACTGGTCATGTTTGAATCAACCAATAGCAAAAGAGAATAGGCACGCTAGAAATTGGCGGGCTAAAGATATTGGCATAAATTAAAATTGCGATATCAATTTCAATATAAGTACCTAGCATATAGATATCTAGACAGAATAGTGGACATGTATTCTGTGTGAAAAATATAAGGATTAATATTTGAATCTCTATTGCATTTAGAAATCAATACAATAGAATTAATATTAAATATGTCAATGGAAAATTACCAAGTTCTAGGTATTCGGCTTCCTAGAAATCGATGTCGTAGGGGTTGGTTTATTACAGCCTGACCGTACGTGACGGAAACAAAAGATTCCTGCATTTGTATATATCACAAAAAGGTCAAAATAAATAATAATTTATGAATTAAAATTCGAATTATTTTTAAATTAAAATAAACTAATTTAAAAAAACATGATATAAAAAAATTATTATATATGCGGAGCATAATATTCTATGCATTACCAGACACGGGCTTGTCTTTGATCAGCAGTTAAATCGTGTGGAATCTAATATGCACACACTTTTTTACACTTAAATAATCATGCAAAATTTGATTTACTTGTCAATAAGAAGAATTATAACGCATACTATAATTTTACTGTACAGGTACGTATTAAATTAGTTTTAAACGATTTTATTAGCCTTATTGATCATGTTGACTCGGTATCCTTGAGCGACAGTTGATCATAGAAGCTACTCGCGTGCTGTATTTCTATCGAAACAGATTTTTTATCAAACACGATAAGTTTCTTGAAAAGTAGTGTTGCATAAATGTTCTGAGGTAGTTCTCCCAATATTTTTTCTTCGAATTGCTACAGAATTGTCCTGGATAAGAAACGGTCCAGTTTCTAGAATTTTATGAACAAACAAATTCTGCACTTACTGCAAAAAATGAGTTACTTCATATCACGTAAGACTGGGAATAAAAGTAAAGTTTTCTGCATTTGATTCTGCTGATACTTTGTAAACATATAAATAAATTTAGCAAACATCTTCACTTATCGAAAAATACATCCAAGTGTAAGCATAGCATGAAAAAAATTTAATTATTTTGTTCTACCGTAATTCTCACTTGGAGTGCTAGTGCAATAATAATTTATTGCCAATGCCTTTCGTAATTAACGTTTAGCTATTAGGGAATGTGAAGGTATTGATGATTGTTGTTATTATGAGTAATCTAACGTCGCGCTTATTCATATTGTCGGTTAGTTAACTTTCAATAGTCGTAATTGTAAAATTATTTATTTTCAGTAAAGGTCAACAAAAGTACTTTTCTCGTTATATCTGACAAAAAATTAAAGTATTGTATGAATTGCTAGCTTTGCTAGTAATGAACTTAAATGGTTTCTTTCTCCATTCAAAACCTTGCCAATTTAAAAATTTCTAATTGCATATTCAATGAAATATCTAATGTTATTGTACGAGGATGGTCTCATGGTACCCGGCCTGACCTAGAGATGGCGGTAGTTATTTGAAAAATATCACATATCGAAAGTACGCAATCTATAAAGCATATGTTTCAAGTTTGAAGACGCCACGTTGTTTAGTATTTGTTTGGAAGCCATCAATAGTGAACGTTTTCAGTGAATTTGTAAAAATGGAGAAAATTGGTCATCGTTACGTGATACATTACTTTTATTTAAAAGGCCTCAGTCCAACTGATATAAAAGCTGAACTGGATTCTACTCTGGGTGAGTCTGCTCCTTCATTTAGAACAGTGAAATATCGGGTAGCAGAGTTTAAACGAGGCTGTACGAGTTGCCAAGACGAGCATCGTAGTGGTCGAACAAATGAGGTGACGACTCCAGAAATGGTGAAGAAAATCCACAAAGCGGTACTGGGTAATCGTCAACTGAAAGTGCGCGAGTTAGCAGACATAGTAGGCATTTCAAAAAGTGCGGTACGTCGCATATTATCTGAAAATTTGGACATGAGAAAGCTGTGTGCAAGATGGGTGCCGCGTTTGCTCACACTCGAGCCAAACAGTGTCGTCAATTTAGTGTTTAGCGAAGTTTCACAGCAGCAAACCAGAATTTTTGCGCCGTTTCATAACCATGGATGAAACATGAGTCCATCACTTCACACCCGAGACAAAAGAACAATCAAAACAATGGACTCAAAAGGGAGAACCGGCTCCAAAGAAGGCGAAGACCGTTTCGTCTGCAGGTAAGGTCATGGCATCGGTGTTTTTGGATGAGCGTGGAATAACTTTCATCGATTATCTTGAAAAAGGAAAAACTATCAGCGGCGAGTATTATGCGAATTTATTGCAACGTTTGAGCAAAGAAATCAGCAAAAACGGCCACATTTGGCTAAGAAGGAAGTGTTGTTTCATCAAGACAATGCACCAGCTCACAAAGCCGTTTTTGCAATGGCCAAAATTAATGAATTAAAGTTTGACTTGTTACCGCATACACTCTATTCGCCAGATTTAGCCCCTTCGGATTATTTTCTGTTCCCAAGCTTGAAAAAATGGCTCAGTGGTCAAAGATTTTCCAACGATGAAGAAGTGATGTCAGCAGTTAGTGGCTATTTTGAGGAGCAAGACAGTTCTCATTATAAAAAGAGTATCGAACTTATTGAACATCGCTGGGAAAAGTGTATAGAGCTGAAAAGAGATTGTGTCGAAAAATAAATATATTTCTTTCCAAAATTTTTGTGTTTTCTTTGTTGGGTCGGGTACTTCTGGGACCATCCTCGTAGGAAAGGAAATGCATTATTATATAATATTATTTTATGAAAATGTTCTGTCTTTTTCAGAGCTCTTTATAGATACGCAAGAGTGTTAACGCATATTAGGAACTTAGATAGAAAAAATTTGGGGGTAGCTCAAATATTTACCCAAAATGTTCGAAAGTTTCCAAACAAACCAGCCATCCTTTATGAAGATAGATCATTTACATTTTTGGAGGTAAAATTCTTTTTCCTTTTCATAATAGGCTGTACACTTCTTTAATAAAATCTGTGAAGATACGTTTCGGACATCTGCGCCATTTTTTATTTTAAAATATTTTTAAATTATGCTCTGATGTAAGTTTCAATAAGTTTACTGAACCAGAAATATAAAGAAATTAGATTTCTGTGCAGATCTAGATGTTTACATCGCTGGTTTTACTTATTGAATTTTTCAATATTTATTTTGTATTCTTTAAAAACATGAGTATTTTTATAGAAAATAATTTTGGAAATTTACAGCTAGAGGAATTCAGTAATAAAGTAGCGAACGTCTTCAAAAGCCAAGGATTCAAAAAAGGAGATGTAATCTCTTTGTATTTGGAGAATAAGCCGGAGTACATAGGCATGTGGTTGGGATTGGCTAAGATAGGTGTCGTAGTTCCACTCATTAATAGTAATTTGAAACAAAAATCACTTTCCCACTCCATTCAGGTTGCCAAAAGTCAGGCGGTGATATTCGGAAGCGAATTAAAGCAAGGCAAGTCTTTTCTGTATAAATAGAATTTTTTTTGTTTCTTTATATAAAGAGAACTACAAAAGTTTTGTAATTCTGCTTCAATTTTCCACCACATTCTATACACTCGTCCATTCTTCGAATCGCCCTAAGAAGATTTTCATTGTTGGAAAATTTTCTTCTTTTCAGCCTGTACTTCACATGAGGAAATGACACAAAGTCGCATAAAGCGAAATTTAGACTGTAGGGTTCCTCCAGTTCAGAAAAACAAGATACACAGTCTCGAGCGAGGACGAATTCTTTTAAGTGTTTCAACAATTCTGAACCGGCTCTCTTCGGTGTACCACTCTGTGGTGACTGTCTTTTATGTTTTAGGCCCCACTCGCTCCACAACTCTTTTTACTGTAAGTAAGACGGCCATCATTATCTTTTTAACGGTTTGAGGTTTTCGTGCAAACGTGGGCGTGTGTTCATTTTCAAGGAGCTATATTTTGTTTCATGGTAGAGTAGACACGTCATTAGTAAAGCCAAATTTGATCATCTGTCAAGATGTCAACTTCTCGGCCACAAACCTTTTTTACTCTTTCGTGTGGAATGACATTCCTCTAATTTGGAACACTTTACATTATTGTCAAACGCGAGCATCTTTCAAGGCCAAAATACTGCACTAGAATTTTTTATATCACCTGAATATTGTTGAAAGATGTAGGTAATTATCTTTTATTACAGGAGCCGATTCTTACAAACATCAATATTCAATCCATGAGTAAAATTGTTCAGTAATTGTGTTTTCGATCAGCATAACATAGCGAAATGTTTACACGATCACAGTTCGGCTACAACTAATATAGAGAGACAGCTGCAAGATAGGCTTGAATAGGTCTTCGCTTACACTAAACTTGTTAGTGTGCAATAATAGATGGCGCCATATTGCAAAACTTTTGTAGTATCCTTTGGATAATGTAGTAGGAAATGCATTTAAGTTATTTTAAATTGCGCTTTTTCCACTAAAAAATAGTTTATGTAAATGAGTAGGTCTATGTACCACAAAATTAATTTAGAAACTTAGGCAACACCTACATATGCTATTATATGTGTTAAAATACAATTTTATTAACTACTTAAGAAGAGCATTGATATTAAAATAGACTAATCAAGAAATGGATGATAATTCCATTAAGAATATGAGAAAGAACAAAAAAAGAGCAGAAACTAAAATAATTAACTCAGGAGTTGTATGATGAAATGAAAGTGGGGCAAAAAGGTTCTGAAGTTACCCATAAATCTCTTTTAAATTTTTAAGATTAGCCATTGTGAAGATTTGATAATAGTGCGATAAATACCTTTGAGAAATTTGCTTAAACCAGTAGCTTTTTCTGATGATGCGTCAAAACGTACAATTAATGTGCCGCTAAAATACTTATGTAATTAAGCCATGGACATGGCCTAAGAAAGATAAATAATTGTCAAGAAAATAGGAAAATATTGGTCGATAATGGGTATATGAAGACATAAAACTAGGAAGAACTGGATCGGAAGAATAAATGAGCTAATAAATAAGAGAAGGAAGACGAATGAGATGAGACGATTAAAGGACCTCGAAGCATTGAAGAAATGGTTAAAATGATAATGGGTAAAAGAAGAAACATTCCACGCCGTGCTCCACGGATCACAGGTAAAAGAAGAAGAGGAAGAAATTTAGCGCTATTAATGACAAATCTCACGTACAATGTAATAATGTAATAGTAAAAGAAATCTCTGGAACAGTGTTTCAACCGTAGGCGATCTGGGGTCCGCAGAATATGATATTGCATGGATAAATGATTGGGCAGATCGAGGCAGCTGCAGAATACAAACAGTAGTACTCTGCTTGACTTCTCTGTCGCGTATTCATCCAGGACAAGTACAAGGAAAGTACAAAACAGAATTCAATTTGACATTGGAAGTGACGAAAAACCAATAAAGACAAGTGAATTGAACTAGTAATATAATAAACAAAGAAAAGATTGAATAAACGGAAAGAAGGAAAGGAAAAGTATTTACTAAATTGTCACTGAAGGAAATATTTAATTTTATTTACCATATAGTATTAATAAAATCTTTATTGCCTTGTATTCAGTTGCAATTTTTATTTCAGAAATATTTGATGTTAGAGATGAAATCGGATCCAATATTGCTCTTTATCAGTTTAGCGATCCTAAATTGCAAAATCATGAAGCGGACGGTCGTTTTGAAAACGTCAACGAATTACTTAAGTCGGCCAGTGCGCAACCACCAACTCTGGATGAAAACGTAGGTTACCGCGATGGATTGGTTTATATTTACACGTCTGGTACAACTGGCCTACCAAAAGCTGCCATTATAACAAATTCCAGGTGAGCTATTAAAATTTAATAATTCCCAGTATAAAATTATAAATATGAATTTTCCCATAGGTATATATTTATAGCTGTCGCATTTCACTGGCTTGCCGGTTTTGTGGATGATGACAGATTATATTCACCCTTACCTTTGTATCATACTGCCGGAGGCTGTATGTCAGCTGGACAAATGTTGCTCTACGGCAGTACGTTAATCATTAGAAAGAAGTTCTCCGCTTCACAATACTTTAATGATTGTCAAAAATACAATGCGACTGTAAGTAGCAAATCGGAAAAATATTTACTAATTGTTTATTCTATATTAAATAGTATATTGCAATTTGTATTTCAGTGCGCTCAATATATCGGGGAAATGTGCAGGTATATCTTGGCAATTCCACCCAGTGAAAACGATAAGAAACACAAAATTGGATTTATATATGGTAACGGTTTACGACCGCAAATATGGCCGGAATTTGTAAAGAGATTTAATATACCTAGAGTAGCTGAATTTTATGGTGCAACAGAAGGAAATGCTAACATAGGTAAGCAGCAATAGATGTTAAACAAAGCATTTATATACACCTAACTGTAAAATGTTAATATTACTTAGTTAACACCAAAATTGTGTTAATAACCAATTGAATGAGTAGATATCAATATAAACACAACACATGCATATTATTTATTACATTTAAATTTTTGCG
Organism: Dermolepida albohirtum; assembly: GCA_031893035.1. Lineage (NCBI taxonomy): Eukaryota > Metazoa > Arthropoda > Insecta > Coleoptera > Scarabaeidae > Dermolepida > Dermolepida albohirtum. Next base: position 118,745 of record JAVIWB010000663.1, read on the forward strand.
ATTAAACTTATAGTTTTTAAAATACTTTTCTTATCTTATTTAGAAAATAAACTACAGACTTTCTCAAATATAAATAACAATTTTAATTTATTCAAATTATAAAATATAACAAAATAAAAGTATCAAATGCATATGATCAATCTGCGGTTGGCAGTGCAAAAATCTCTAGATTGGAATATTTTAATGTCTTCGTATTGGTAATAGTTTTTTGTGTTTCAAAAAATTGCTTGTATCTGTCATTTTTTTATTGTTGATCGTTCATTCGCGGTTTTTGCCTTCTTCGGAACGCGTTCATTATAAGAAATCCATTGTTTTGTGTTTTTATCTTTTGAGTATAGTGATATATCCAGCGTTCATCTACGATGACGTATCGGCGACAAAATTCTCTTGGATTCCGCTATGTAGTCAATTGAAATTGTAACACGAGTTCGCATTTGTCCAACAATAAGCAAATGCTGCATCTAATTTACGGTTAACCTTTCCATAATATTAGCATCAACTATCTTAAGTTATTCGGCGGTTGGTGACGCTTTCCAATAGAGTGAACTTTATTAATCATTACAGATTAGTAGTTATTTTTACATGTACAAAATAATGTTGAATTAACACACGAAATTCCATTTTCTCCATATTAACACAAGAAGAACAAATAGCCTACTTTAAACGACTGTAAAAACTTATGTATCTCATATACTTGGGTGAAATTTTGATAGTCGGCTTTTAGAACATGCATGAAGTCAGCAATATATTTGTTATGGCGAAAGTGTTGCCAATTTTTTGAAAAATCACTCTCCTAACTCGCCCTTGTGCAAATATAATGGAAAATGAAAAAATATTTTCAGAAACAACAAATTAAAAATTATTTGAAAGATATGACATTTCATGAATTAATAATGCGTCCAACCTTCGCTATTTCCAGTTACTTTTTTCAAGCGAGAAGGTATATTTTCGACACATTTTGCCCATTAATTTACAATAACAAAAGAAATTATTTGCAATATACTGTATTAGATAATTCCTTGTTCATACAATTCCAAAGATTTTCTGAATTTAAACCAAAGCTTGTAGAAGACAAAGGTTCTGTATTTTCAACTGCTGAATTTTTATAAACTTACATTTTAGTTTCTAAACTGATCCGGAATTTCATTGAAAAATCATCTTGAGTGATGAGGCCCATTTTCCCCTCGGAGGCTACGTTAACAAGCAGAATTGTCGCATTTGGGGCTCGGAAAACCCATGAATTATTGTTGAAAAGCCTCTCCATCCTCAACGTGTAACTGTTTGGACCTCACTTTTTCGAAAATGAGGCTCGAGCAACTGTTATGGTGAATAGAGTGCACTATCGAACGATGATAAAGATTTTGTATGGCCGGAATTGGAAGATATTGATGTGGACGATGTTTATTTTCAACAAGACGGCGCTATGTGCCACACAAGTAACGATACCATCGCTCTTTTGCGTGAAAAGTTTCCCGACCGTGTAATTTCTCGAAGAGGCGGTCACAATTGGCCATCGAGATCTTGTGATTTAACACCTTTAGACTTTTTTCTTTGGGGCTACGTGAAAGATAAGGTCTATGCCAATGGCCCACCCATTGATTCAAGACCTCAAAGATGGAATTCGTGAAGCTGTTGACGACATACAGCCGCAAATGTGTGAATTGGTGATGGAAAATTTCATAAAAAGAATATGGTCCTGCAAGCGTAGCCGTGGAGGCCATTTGCCTGATATTTTTTACCATCATTAATGGCATATCCTCATCTTTACAATTAAATAAACATCCGATGATTTCGCTTAAAAATACTCATTCTTTTTACATATCAAAATGAAACCTCTTATTGGAAGACCCCTTTAGTACCATGTGCATAGGTGATTGTTTATCCTCTGTATGACTTGTAACCTACTAAACATTAATAACTGTTGATTTGTCGAGGAAGATATTTGGTTCTTAGTTAGAATTACGTTTGAAAAATGAATTTTCCATATCTATGCAGAGAAATTTCGGTAATTATTATTTTGGTGATACTTGTTAGTTGGTAGATTTCTTGATGTATGGCTTTTTATAATAATAATAATTCATGTGTTCACATCCCTCATCGGCTGGTCTCGAGTTATTATTGGAGTCACGCTCGTGGATCAATTTTGTCTATCAGTATTCACTCTAAATAAAAAGAAAAACCAGGTAAACCTTCCCAGGCAGAGGTGTCGTATTCGATCTCTATATCCTGACATTTATTACGTTAATAATCAAAAGCAGATCTACTATGTATATTTATAATGTTAAGAAGTTAAGCTGGATAACACATGTACAAGTAAAACGTAGTTTCAATAATATTATACTTCGTTCGAATACACGAAATGCAAATTATTACATTAATGGAAAAGTAGACCTCTTAATAGTCGTTACTTTCACATAGATTTATTAATTAGACGTAATGAATTATTTCTTTCCAGATTATTTGCTCTAATAACTATATCACTCGTTGCGGTTTCATTTGTGAATTCTATTAATACTTTCAAAAAACGTTTCCTTATATTTACATTTTACATTTACAATTTAATAATTTCAAAATTTAGCTATTCACTGTATTAATGTTTTAATAAATTTAGTTTAGGACAATTTATTTAATCTAATGTAACCGTAATGATTTTATACAACGACACAATGCAAGCGGGCATTGCTAGTAAAAATATATTAGTTCAGTAAGAATGAAGTGTAAGTTTCTCCTTTCGTGGAGAAATTAAGCACAGTCTTGTGTGTTATTTATGATAAAAAGAGAAGCCTGTAATGCCAATGCGCTACTTTTTCTTTGTATTATGTGAGGTTAACACTTATTCTTCGTTGTAGTATTTTTTATATCTTTTATTTTTTAACATAAGTATCGGTGAATTATGCGTTGTGATGTGATACGGATTTAAACTTGAAAACATGCGGTAGTCACAATTTGTAACATAGACATGGTTTGGAATGCGACCACTGTACGGGAATAAATTGTACATACCTCTAGGGGCTCATTGCAGGTGTATGAATACGGTAATTAGCACTTTCGAGGAACCCGAACTAAGATGTAGGGTAATACGCTGAAAATTGCGTGGTCGCAGGGAGGTGTCAAAGTTGATGTTGTCATTGTATTATATTTAGTATTACTCGGTCAAACGTGGTGGATTCACATTTCCCTTGCTGCTCTTGGATATATGGAAAAAGGTAGGACGTGTGAGAAAAACAGAGCAACTAGAAAAGAACATGGCAGTGGTTTTAAAGTTGCAACGTAAGAACCCTTCATGAAAAAGGTAAGCCAGGAAGGCAAGCATGAATTAGAATCATCTACAGATAAAGGCACATAAAATTGGTAGGATCAACATCGTAGTAAAAGTGAATCCGATATCCGACGTAGAGACCCGATCAACTAAGTGGTCTGGAATTAGAATAAGTACTTAGATTAAAGTGCAAAAGCTGGTGAAACAGAGACGAGATTACGTAAGGGTGAAAAGAACCGTAATAAAAACCAACTTCAATAGGCATTTGTGAAGAAGCCAGAAGATTCCGGATGCGACATGAGTACCATCAGAAAAATGTACAGTGGAATGGACCTTAATTCATTTAATGTAATCTAAACTGTACAACATTGGTTCGAGAAATTCTAGGGTTGAAATGTAGCATCTAAAAGTGAGCGATCGAAGATTTGAGTCGTAACTTGAATGAAGTTGTAGAAAGAACAAATATTGATTATACTACAGAATTACGGCACCTTCATGCCACTGGCAAAGTTAGGATGTTGTTAATAATATATAATATATAATGATAGTATAAATAATACTAGTCAATAATTAAAACATCACAAAAATTTTTATTATTGAAAATAGTTTTATTGCTTTTCAAAATATTCTTGAAAATCAATGTACTTTTGTATTCGTTTAAACTAATCCGAAAAGCATTGCTGCCACTGTGAAGGCGGTATCTCCAAAATATGAGTTTTCTATGGCTCAACTGCCTCTTCCGGCGTAGAAAATCGTTGACCACGAAGTTTATTCTTCACGTTTGGGAACAAAAAGAAATCACAGGGTGCTAGATCAGGGCTGTACGGCGGATGGCTCAATTCAATATTTTGCTCGGTCAAATATTCAATTGTTTGAACAGACCTGTGAGAGCTCGCATTGTCATGGTGGAGAATGATCTGTCGTTTTCGGTTTGTTTTCCTTATTTCTTCAAAAACTTTAGGCAAAAAATAGTTGTGTACCATTCGGAATTGACCGTTCTACAACTCTCTAAAGGCACGGTTGCAACGTGACCGGTTTTTCCGAAAAAACAGGCGACCATTTGTTTTGATATGCTTCGAAACTTTTGTTGGTTTTGGCTCATCTTGGAATACCCACACAGTTGGCTGCTGTTTACTATCGGGCTCATACGTATAGATCCAAGATTCATACCTGTAACGATTTTATATATGTTCTTTGAAGCACCGCCATTGTATTTTTTGTGCATTTCTTGGCACCAATCGACGCGAGTTCTTTTTGGAGCGGTTGTCAAATTATGTGGTACCCAACGTGAACATAGCTTCTTAACGGCTAAATGTTCATGCACGATCGTATGCACGCTGGTGTTACTAATACCTAGAGATGCCTCGATCTCATGGTATGTCACATGACGGTCTTGCATTATCAATTCAGACACTGCATTAATGTTTTTCGAACCAATTACATTTGTGGCACGACCTTCACGAAATTCATTGCCCAAAGAACGCCACCCAAGTTTGAATTCACTATATCAACGATATACTGTAGTTTTCGATGGTGCTTCATCACCATATAAAGAATTCAGCTCGTCGATGCATTCTTGTTGAGATAATCCACGCCGAAAGTTATGAAAAATAATTCGATGAAAATGTTCGCGAGTTAATTCCATTTTTTCGCTGACATAAAATTTTCAAGTTACTGTCAACAATAGAAACAGCGACCGCATAATAAAACTGTCAAGGTAAATATATTGTCAAAAATGACAAACTTCACAATGCAATCATCAGATCGGAGGCGATACTAACAGTGTTGCCAGTTCCCGACAGTGTTGCCAGTTCCCGAAATATAAACGGTTACCCTCGTAGCTTAATCATGGTACTGTATCGACTAAGTGATCGAAACTGTGACTTCCTGCTTTCCCAAACTTTTCTAATGTTAATACTTAACTGCTCGTGAAATATCCAATAAATGTTTCTTCTAATTAGCGTGATGTGTTTTGTGAATTGTGTCCCATTAATAGTCTTAAAGTGCCTCTATCTACATATGTCTGAAAGATGTCTAAACTTTCACATTATTTGATTACTTATTCCTTCACTGTATGTATTCTTTCTCAAATATTATGCAACGCAAACAAATACATAGATGAAATCCGTATATGTTGAAATCATCAAATATGAATTATCAACCAACTATGATAGAGCATATTTTTTTCCATTTAACAATGTTAAGAAACTCAACGACGTACATCTATCTAATACATCTATTATGATTTATAATTATAAGAAAATTTGCTAAATATTTTAGCATCACCATTCTTATATATGTATAGTTATCTAAATTATCATTAGAAATTATTAATTCATTAGATCAAATTAGCATGTTTTAACAACTTGTTTTTTCTTTTTCAAGTTAATATTGACAATACAGTTGGTGCTATCGGTTTCGTCTCCCGTATCTTGCCATTTGTTTATCCTATTTCGATCATAAAAGTCGATTCTGAAACTGGAGAGCCTGTAAGGAATAAAAAAGGTCTCTGCGTCCCTTGCAAGACCGATGAAGCTGGCGTTTTTATAGGGAAAATTACGGCAAACAATCCTTCGAGAGCTTTTCTAGGCTATGTTGATAAAGAAGCATCCAAAAAGAAAGTCGTTACTGATGTCTTTAATAAAGGAGATTCTGCATTTTTGTCAGGTAAGAAATAACTTTAATTATATCTATTTATTGGATAAAACTTAATTACATACAAAATTTTTTAATACAGGTGATATAATTATGTCGGATAGATGGGGAAATTTGTTTTTCATGGATAGAACTGGGGATACTTTTAGATGGAAAGGTGAAAATGTTTCTACGTCAGAGGTAGAGGCTGTAGTCAGTAATATTGTCGATTACAAAGATTGTGTCGTCTATGGTGTTGAGGTATTTTGGTTCATATCAATTAGTTTCTTTGGTAATTCCTTTTATTTATTGTTTAGATTGGCGGGCAAGAAGGTAGGGCAGGCATGGCAGCTATACTGGATCCCGAAAATAAAATTGATTTCAATAAAATGGTAGAAGGTTTCAAAAAGAATTTGCCGGCATACGCTAGACCTATCTTTGTCAGAGTGTTAAGTAAAGTGGATATGACAGGTACATACTCTTAGTAAATACAATTAGGCCTTTTTTAATTTTTAAACAATTAATCTTACCTAATTTACAATAACAATAAACAAATACAACACGTTTGATTGAATGCTGTAGGGTCATTGTATGGAAAATGAAAATTTTTCAATCTAGTGAAAGAAAGGAAGTGATGATATTGGATAAGGGAAAAGCAATGGTATTGGATAAGGGAAAAGCAATGATATTGGAGAAGAATAAACGACGAAAATACCTATAAAATATAACAGCTCAAGGTGTGAGTACAGACTTAGGCATGTTCTATGAGAATATTCGAAAGCATAACCAAATGAAGCGGCGATGTGTTAAACGAGCAAAGAAGTACATTTATAACGTTTCAACATTGAGGCAATAAACTGATCCTTACATAACAATGTAGATGTATCATCAATTTATTGTGGTAAGGATAGGCAGCAGATATAAGTTACAACTTGCACCAAATTTTTGAGTTAATTTGCAGTTGTGTAGGCGATTGTTATTGCCATTATATCACAATGACAGAATTTATGCTTGAGGAAAAAAAGCACTTGGATAGTCTGAAAAGAGTCAATCCTCAACATGAAGATGGTGTTACTCGCAAAAAATATTCTGGTAATATAATTATACATGCGTTGAAAAATACTATTGAGTTTCAGCTATATCGAATACTTAGTTGTTGTTTAACAGTCGTTTATGTCAGTCAACGTTAATGTTAATATCAAATATATATTATTATATATTATCAAATCGTAATTCTTCCATTTGGAAGGCAATACACCTACGCAAATTAAAACTGAGATGGACACTGTAAATGGGGACTCTGTACCAAATTTGGGGCAGCTGAATGTAAACGTATTGTACCAGCTCTGTTGGTGATTAACATTCGGGACGATCAAAAACTGCAACCGATAACATAAGTATTTTAAATGGTGCTAGACTATCGTCGAAAAAGAGATAGCAGATGCGTAGGCCGTTTCGAAAGAGCGTGTTTGCCATATATTGACTGAAGATTTGGACATGAAAAAACTAACAGCGCGTTTGCTCACTCAGGACCAAAAAACACATTCGAATGAACATTTCCGAAGCCTTGTTCAAACAGTTTAAGCGAAATCAGTCGGAATTTTAGCGTCGATTAATAACAGCAGATGAAACTGATACACCACTCCTGAAACCGACGCAGTTGAAAGAGTGAACTGTGAAGGGTGAAACTCCGAAAAAGTCTGTTCCATTGGCTGGGAAACTGATAGCGACTGCTTGCTGGAATAGTCATGGATTATGTTAATCGACTATCTTGAAAAAGAAAAAACAATAATGGGAGCATATCATTACTTGTCAAGCTGAAGACTTCTGCCTTCAGCTTGTTGCGAAAAATGGTTGCATTTAAAGAGAAAGAAAGTTTTGTTTCATCAAGACACCATTGCAAAAATGCATGAACTGGAGTTCGAATTGATTGTCTACTTTTCCAGGCTCGAAGTTTCGTTCGCAGGACACAGCCCTTCATCAAATGAGGAGACCGTGTTAATGCCTATTTTCCAAACTAAGATGTCAACTACTATTTGATCGGATTAAAAAGATGAGGGAGTCGTTGGGAAAAGTGTATAGATTTATATATATTTATACTTCGTTGGCAAGTAAAATTGAATTTAACAAAATATACTTGCTTCTATGTTGCACTAGAAGCTTTTCAGACTATCCTTGTATAATTTACAGTCTTAGAGGCGTTCTCGGTGTGCTTACCTATCGCGTTAATTTTGAAAATTTTGGTTGCGTTTCCTCTTGACAGCATAATTGGCATACAAAATATGATTTAGATTAACAATGTAATGTGCTGATTTGTGCTTCTGTTGATGAAAATCCTAGCCGAACAAGTAAACAAATAGTACATCAGTTTGATATTTGCGATAGAACTGTTTGTAATGTCCTGAAGGAAAACCAGTAGGGTCCGTATTAAATTTAAGAAAATGCACGAAATAATTCCCTATGGTCATTGTCAGCGTATACAACTTTGAAAAATGCGAATGAGAAGTTATTTTCTTTATACACACCTCAAAATACTTCGATATGATGATTTTGGTCTAGAGAAAAGCAACACAGGACTGATGGAAGTCGTTCGTAATATCGTAGGAAGCAGACTATTTGGCCGAGAATATTAAATAACTGTATTATTAGATAATTTCTTATCGATGTGAGCTTAAATAGTGTGAAAAATCTTGATCTTCTGCAAATCTATGTTTTTTCAAATTTCGCAGAAACCCCAGGAATAAATTTAAATGAATTTTATTATTAGTTGTCCGCCTGATATACTGCACTAGTTTGGGAATAATTACGATCTGTTTTTTCAGGCATAGCGGTAATATCTCGTGGTGATATTAATTTACTTGCAATATATACTCTGGTCTTTTTTCTCTGGAATATCATAAATTTGAAATTGTACATAATTTCAGATTTATGATATTCCAGAGCAATGAGTTAATAATATAAAGAAATCGTATTTAAAATTAATAATTATAAGCAAGCAATTACTGAAGACACTTTTAATTATATACGATACATTTATGATAGATTAGGTTGCTCTTCACTGAATACGGGAGGGCGTTTTAAATACGAATCTTCTTGCGAACGATCCTAGTGAACCGGAGACGCTTTGCAGAGGATATTTCGGAATTAATGCAAAGAGAGCCCAAAGTATACAAGACAATTGGTGTAGAAGAGTGCATTTATAACTTAATATTCGGAAAACACAACTAGTTGTGCTCACATGGAAAGAACACTACCGGGCTCATTTACATACACCAGCACTAGAGAAAACGTGTAAATTCAATTTGTCAAGGAAACTTTGTATTTAAGTGTACTCTTTTTTGGGGAGAGTTAGTCAAAAGATGACCCTTTGGGTATACGTAAAGGTAATTATATAAAAGATGACTCTTTGGATACGCACAAAGGAAATTATATCTACGTTACGCTATGCAGGCGAAAAGCTAAGCAAAAAGTAGCTAGAAAACTACTAGCCAGCATACAAAGACTTGCAGGTCTGTGTCACGGGATCTATAAGAACAGCTTCAACTGCGTTGGAAGTGATATTGAACTTACCACTTCTAGACATCCACTTATAAAGAGAAGTAAGGTCAGTAGTCTACGGACTAATGTAAAAGGAATCTCCTATAAGCTAAGTCCACAGAGCTGACCACCAGTAGTTAAAAGAACTTTAGTCGGACTTTGATAGAAGCTATTTAACTCAAGCGTCCAGTTAAACATTCAGAAAATTATTTTGTTAATGTAACCCCTCCAAGTGCATACTATATAAATGTCTACTACTAAGTTTAATGTTTTAAATCTTATTACAGGTACTTATAAACTTAAAAAGAACGATCTTCAAAAGGAAGGTTTCAATCCGTCTGTGATTAGTGATCCTTTGTATTATTTTGACCCATCAGGACAGTTCCTACTTCTTACACAGGAAAAATTTGACAAAATAAATAATGGAACATTACGTGTTTAATCGTACTCTAAAAGAATATCAAACACGTTTATAATACGACTGATGTAGGCAATTTTAATGAAGATTTACACATAGGGCATTTTTATATATATATTTATTGTTGAAATTACAAGATATCTTTAGTATTATGAACCATCGGAAAACAAACATCGACAGGAATGTACTTAAAAAATTTATGTAAAATTTATTTAATATTCAATAAAAGAGACAATTAAGTTTACAGATTATATTCACTTACAATTAAATTTAAGTCGTTTTGTTGAAACTGGTCGTATCGGTGCAAATTTAAATATTTTTGTCCAGTAGGATGTTAATATAAAATTTACTTGCTGTTCTAGTAATCTCCAAATTTGCTATTTTTCAATAGTATTAAACGAATATTATATACATTTTATAATTGCCAACTTTTATATATAAAGAAATAATAATTTTACTTTAATGTCATTTTTTTGTGGCCAATAAATATAAAAGACCTGAAAATATCGAAATAAGTGTAAGTTTTTGTATACAAACAAAACGTTATTATGATATATAAACACAAATAGTAAAAAATATGTAATAAGAAATTTAAAAAATTATTGTATTGAGGCATTTAATCAATCTTAATCCTGGTGGCATTAGTTTTAAGAAGTTTGTAACAATACTCCAAATCTCATTTTCCCCACAAATACTATTTTGCATCTGTATGCAAAGATTGTTGATTCTAAATCTCCATTGAATTTAAATTCAATCTGACATACCCATGCCATTTCTTGCCCTTTGGTCAACAATGTTACCCTGTGAATGAGGAAATTATCTTGTTATAAACTATATACAGATTTCTCTATTAAAATGCCTTTTCTATAGTAAAGTTTTTTCTGAGTTAGCGTTAAAATTTATTGAAATCTTTCTTTTTACTTACAATATTCATCTGATGTTAATTTTAATTCCTAAAGAAATCAGCAGTATAGTTAACAAGATGTAAAAGGTTACGACCACATAACTGAAATCAGAAAATTTTGTCAACATTATCAGTTGTGGAAGCTTACACAGTGATTCTGTTCATTTTCAAAATTGGGTAATTATGTGTCAAACTTGTAAGGAACTTCATAACATTAAACAACGTGAAAATTCTACCAATATTGTACAGATATTCAAAGATTTCTGTATATTTGTTGCAGTCTACTACTTATTTTGCCAAATTCATGTTTTCAACCTTTATCAACTTCATTTTGAAAAATGCTGTTTTTAATAGCGATAAAACTAAAATGAATGTGACGACAACATTGGTAAAAGCAGTAAAATTTTATTTTCGTTGCTTTCATTCAATTAATAGTTAATTTCTGTTCAATTAACGGCATCGTCTTCCAACTTGATTAAAGTTTTAATTGATGGAGTGAGCTTCATATACATATTTAGCTTTATTCGTCAACACTAAAACTCCCATCGTTATTTTCTTGTTGAATATTTCTTTTGCGATTAGGACTTGAAAGTAGTAAGCAGTTGCCAAAAATTGCTCCGTCTTTGTTGATAACATCTGCAGTTTAATATCTCTTATAGATCGAGAACGTTGAGAATGAAATATACAGTTTATGGGAAATAGGTACATCGTTGGCAGATTTTCGATTCTAGAGATTTTAGTCCGCAATTGTTTGGATAGATCATATAACAATTAAGAGCATTACATTAAAATAAATGATATCTCACTGTTACCAATGTAAGTTAGAGCAGATATTACAACATTGCAATAAATAGGAGAGAACAGGGGTAAGGGTGAAGTGAGACACATGTTGTGTATAGTTTTAGAGCAGCTTTATTTACAGTTCATATCTTAAAAGAATTTTCTTGAATATATGTCAATAAAGCGCGATCTATGTGAACTATTGACATCCTTATTTGTGATGCAGTAAATTGTTTTTCTTAATTTTTCATTTTCGTTTAATTTTTTAATGTAAACTTAATTTATTCCATTTTATTTTACCACAGTTTCTAGTTCGATATATTTTTAACGAATTTATGTCATGTTTCCGTGGAAATATTGATTTATTTAAAAAAAAAAAGTAAAAAAAAATTTAAAGTAAAAAAATCGGAAAAATATGTAGTCAGCATCACAAAAAATTTTTATCTTCTAATTTTACTAATTTGGAACTATGTATAAACTTATCATAAGCAATTCTTCTGACACTAAATAAAAAAGAATACGTAACATTTAAATTTTCTTTCAATTTCTTATATCAACGATTCGATGCAGTAGAATAAATCGGTTGAATATTACAAGTGAAATATATTGGAAATTTGGAACTTATTTGTGTCCTTTATTATTCACATTTGTTATATTAATCCTGTAAGTGAATTTTTTTTGCCACATTACTATATAAATATTGTTCCCTGAATATTTCAGTGCCCCAATATTAATATATTTTTTTGTAAGAGGTGTTAATGATATTGTCAAAGTGAGATAATGTAAGTAGTTTATATGAAGATAAATATATATATATATGTATTTATTTATAAGAAAAATTATTTTTGAAACAAACGAAATAAGAATTACCTTCTAAGAAAGTCAGGAAATAAGAAGACTAAGCCGTGTTACAGTTTTGGTTTTCGTTTTAATTTGTTATCAAAAATATTAATTTTTACATATAGTGGCATTAAATATACGTATACGTTATATCTAATTTTCTGATTTTAAATATAATTACGTAATACGTAAGTTATATATGTATATATTTATTTCATGTTGTTTAAATTTGTTGAATTTTTGGATGTTATTTGGTTATTTCTTTATATTTTGTAACTTTTTTTTACAAATAAAGCTATTTTTTAAAAATATATTTTTTATTTATATTGTCATGTTGTACAGGCGGTAGTGGGTTAGTGGATTTATCACTAGAATACTAAAATCAATGTAATAGATTTAATTCCCAGCGCGGCAAATATCACTGATGGAGTTTTTTTCGGCCCCAGCTAGACCCAGGATGTTAAAAATTGGTACCTGCAGAGTCGTCGAACTCTGGGGTAATAGCCTGTCGGTTCGTAGCGTTTACCACGTTAAAGCCCCCTTTGTGTACAGAAAAGGCACGTTGTTGTAACAAGTTGTTGCCCTGTTATACTCTGATGGAAATTTATGACTAAATTATTAAATACAAAAGCGTTACAATTGTCATTAATTTCATTTCAATTAATGTATATGACGATTGTTTTATCACACAGTGGCTTCTCGAGATACTTAAAGTAAACTATAGCCTTTGGGCCTTTAAGGGGTCTGTTATGGGGAACTTATTAATTAATTATTATTTATATTATTAATTATGATATGTTAATGTTCTTTGGTTGAGTTGATTTGTTTGAAATTATAGCTCATAGCATTGAATTGGAAAAAGGCAAAATCACTTTAACTGCTATGATAAAGCATTGTGTAACTTTGATGAATCAGAATAATTAATGACATTAATTAATAGGTATAGTTATATTTAGTGTAAAAACTGTTATATAAGATACAGTAACATGGGATTAGAGGATATTAGTTAACCGATTTTTGGGCTTATATGTTTAACAGATGACAAGTTTAATATAATATGTTTGACTATGTATTTGTTATTAATGGACTACTTCCGGATTCGGCTCTTGAATAAGTAGTTCATGGAAGTATCAGTCAGTTTCGATAAAACAAAGTATTTACACTGTCTGCTAATAAAATCTCCAACATACAAAGGGTACTAGAAAAGTTTTGCAATACAGCTTTGTTTATTTAATTTTTTCAAAGTAATTTCCTCTGCACTCAATAAATCTCTCCATCCTCCGAAAGCAATCTTTAAACAAGTTCTGCCAAGCTTCACTAGAGAGTAAAGCACACTCGTTGTCCTAAGCCCGCAGAAGGTCCTCATCATTGGAAAACTGCCTCCCTTTTAGCTTCATTATCACATTCGGGAACAATGCAGTCGCAGGGAGGAGGGTGCTCGAGAAGTTTCAATCCTGTCGTGGTCAAATATTCGGTGCAGGCTTTAGCGACGTGAGCTGGAGTATTATCGTGATGGAGGAACCAGGTATTATTCTTGACTTTGATCGCAGGTTCTTTATAGATCCAATGACTTTAGGCAGGCACTGTTAAGTATATCACTTAGCTGTGACTGTCTTCTGTGTGTCCAAAACGACGCGTTCCACAATTTCACTCGATTTGAAAAATACATCTATCTTTTTCTTCTTTACAGATCGGGATTTTCTGACAACTACGGGTGTGTCCTCATCATAAAAGACCCAAACTTTGTTTTGAGCTTTTATCAGCACATCGTAATAGTACAGCCAAGTCTCGTCACCTGTCACGATGTTGTTCACATACCGAGATTGTCCCTTATTAAATTTTTTGGCATCTCTCGGTACCAAGTCACACGTCGTGTCATCTGCTCTTCAGTCAGTCGATGCGACACCCAGAGAAAACAAAAGTTTCTTCACGTGCAAATGATCATGCTGAATCGAACAAATTGCTGGTGCACTTAGGCCTGAAGTACCCTCTATCTATTGGTAGGTTACTCGCCTGTCCTCACCAAGCATTTTCCTCACAGAAGTAACATTTTCCTCCGTAACTGATGTTCGTGCCTTCCCGGCCACTCAGCATCCTTTACAGTTAAATTTCCCCTTTGGAATTCTCTATACCACCTGAATATCGTTGTGGGATTTGGACAAACATCACCTAGTGCAAGAGTCATTTCTTCGAAGCACTGGTCTATATTTAAACCACGCACGAAATTATAACGCAAAATTGCCCTTATCTCATTTTGTGACCACGATGCCATCGCAAACACTTTACACTATCACTGTTAATGAATAACTGAGGCCAACGACATGGCGCGGCGGCTACTATGCACGTATGAACATGTCTCAATATGCAGCAACAAGCAGCTTTTTACGATTCATTGTTGCGTCATATTGCAAAACTTTCCTAGTAGCCTTTGTAACTTTGATAAATCAGAATAACACTTGTTGGTATAATTATAATTAATGTAAAAACTATTGTATTATATAAGATACGGTAACATGGGATTAGAGAATATTAGTTAACCGATTTTTAGCCTTAAATGTTTAACAGATGACAAGTTTAATGTAATATGTTTGACTATGTATTTGTTATCAATGGACTACTTCTGGATTCGACTCTTGAATAAGTAGTTCATGAAAGTATCATTCAGTTTCGATAAAATAAAGTATTTACACTGGCTGCTAATAAAATCCTGAACATACACCTTAAAAGTCAAATTAGCATATTTTTAAAATTATTTTTTAATATAAATTAACTTAAGATTTGACGCATTTTATAGGTTACTATTAGGCTTATGAATAAATTATAGTACTTTAACACTTTTAACACAAATTGAATTTAAAATGTGGCTACGTCAAGTATTAAGTAAATAATAAGAAAACTACGAATAAAAAGGAATGTATGAGTTATCATGGCATTGAATATTGTATATTTATACAGATAATTATAAAAGTTAGCACTTAATAATAGCTTCATTAGCTTGTAAACTTGGCGAAGTCTTGTTGGCAGTGACAAAATAATATTTCCTCAAAAATCTTGATTGTCGTAAAATTAGACACAATTGAACCGTCACATATTAAATGTAGCTACAATTTAAGACATAGTACTTTGAACTTCCTATTTGTTGTAGAACAAAATTTCTACCAAGCTCTACCGGGTAAATTTTTGATTCAATACAGGTGCTTTAGCCGTCACAAAAAAAAAACAATTATTAATAATTAGATGCTTTTGTTTGCTAACATGTACTAAAATTAATTATATTAACAACAATTAATAGATAGAAAAGTACATATGTATATAAATTCATATGTTAGTTATACAAGATAGCGTGCAGATACTCTTTGAGGCGTGTTGTGAAGGGGAGAAAGGTCATAGAAAAGTAGGAATGGGTTCGGCGCGTCCTCAGTAGGAGACATTAGATGGACAAGCGAGCAGCGAGCATTTGCGGAAATCGATTGATTTCTAGATCAAAAGTTTCAGGACAACCGAGAGTATCTAAGACACGACGTCAGAAAAATTGGAGACAGATCAGCAGACGATTTTCATATTTCCAATTCCGTTTTTCGAACCAGCTCCTGAAAAAATGTATCTAAGAAATGTTTGGTTCCAACACGGTCCAGACAGTACGACAGTCGAAATATCCCTTTTTCGAACAAGCTTTTTGAAGAAACGCATCTAGAAAATGTCTAGTTTCTACAGGATAGTGCCAGGGTCTACAGCCCGAACTTTGATGATAATTTTAAGAGCAATGTTCCTCGGACGACTTATCTCGATTCGAGGTGACATCTTGTGGCCGGGCCCTCGTCTGGTCGAACGTTCTGTGATTTTTTATGGGCATATCTGAAGGCAGAGGGTTTTAAATATTATCCCACAAACTTGCTTCAATTGAAGGATTTTATTCAGCAGGAAATTGTCCCCATGTTGGAACATATAGAAGGAAACTAGAAATTGGTTGCATCAATGCATATAGAACGGTGTTCACTACCTTCAAGATATTTTAAATTATTTTAATATAGAATTTCACATATTTGGAAATTCTTTCATTATAAATAAGTGAAGTAAGAAAGAAGATTCCTTACTTAAATCTAAATGCTTGAATAGTCTGAGACACAAAATTTTAGTACTTTTTGATTAAATTCCTTGCAAGTTCGATATTTCAACAAATGAGTAATTCTGTTTGAAGAAACTATTTTTTGAATACATTATTTTCGAAACTTTGCTTACTAAAACGTCATTTAGGAATCTTTAAATGTAATTCTACGTGCAATTACAAATGTTGATGGAATATTTGTAGTTTATATTATTTATTTGTTTTATTAATCGTTGTATTTATATATATTCATATTATATTTTGTGTAAATATTAATCCTTTATAAACAAAAATAATTTTTTATTTTTTTAAATTCACTTTAACTTGCCAAAAAATTGATGAATGAATTTGTCCAAATGTTTTCTAGATAGCACAAAGCTAATCGATGTATACATTCCGCGCAACATGAATAGGACCAACTGCATATACACTCCGCGCAACATGAATAGGACCACCCGACTTGTTGCAAGCTTTATATATGAAAAACAATATAAATACAATGCAAGTTTGTAATGGTATGATATGGTATAATACGCATTATTGCATCAATAGTGCCTAACGTTATGCATTGGGTGACGTAAGTACCACATACATATAAAATGCACCGCGCCGGTTGGATACGTTATTATGGCATTTAATAGTATAGCTACCGGATAATTAGTTACAACGTGTACCCGGATAAACAAACATCTGTAATTAAGGGTATTGTGCAACGATGGGACGACAGAAGTGCTTAATATGGAAGAAATTGGAAAAATTAAAGAACCGTTCCATCAAGAAGGGTATTCCTCAAGGGCTACTGCAAAGAAAATAAGTCGATCACACCAGGTTGTGAACAATTTTATTAAGGGATCCCGAGAATTATGGAAAACGTTTTAAAGGGCAAAAAAACATCCGTTACAATAAGAGAGAACGTCGAGCCATATACGCGAAGCATAAAATTCGGCATTAACGGCAAGACAAATTAACGTTGGAACGAATGCATCGTATAAGAACTGTAGAGAAGTTACTGAAGACCTGTCCGCATTTAAAACATTTGAAAATTAAACGATGGCCTCCTTTAAGGGAATTTCAGCGCACTGCACGTCTTCAGTTTGCTCAAGCAAAAATGGGGTGGACAAGAGTTGGCAAACTGTTATTTTCAGTGACGAGAAGAAGTTTAATTTAGATGGCCCGGATGGGTTTTCATATATTTCCACGATTTACGTAAAGATGAAGTGATTCAGTCACGAAGGCGAGCCGATGTTGGTTCAGTCCCTTTATGGGGAGCTTGTTTCCTATAACGAACCTGTTGATTTAGTAATAGTGAAGGGCAGACAGAATTCGGAAAAGTACGTCCAGCTGCTGCAACAGGTGAAAGACAAATTTTCCAACGTTATGGCAGGTGGGCCATTTATTTTCCAACAGGATAATGCCAGGATTCACACCGCGCGCATTGTTCGACGCTGGAACATTTCAAGAAACAAGGCATGGAGGTTGCATCATTGGCCATCGGTGTTCACGACCTTGAACATATAGAAAATGTTTGGGGATGGTTGTCACGTAAATTGTACTCCAATTCTACCCAATTCAGTTGCGCTGACGAACTAGAGCAGGCGCTTAAACTAAAGTTGGTCTGAGACACAAAATTTTAGACTACTTGAGAACCCTGTATAATTCGATATTTCAACGACTATTTGAGGTTATAAGAAATAATGGCAAAAGTACTCATTATTGAACAATAAAGTATTTTGTTATTGCAAATGAATCTTTTATTTTGTAGATTGGTCGTATTCAAGTGGCGTTTAATTATTTATTTGTCATTAGTAACGTACATTTGCACTGACTTTTACAAAAATTATATTTGGTACCTATCAACCCTCTTATTTTCGAAAATAACAATTCCAGCGCGCTACCATGTTTATACCAACTACAAATGTCATATATGCAGTTGGTCCTATTCATGTTGCGCGGAGTGTATGTGATTATTATACAACTTATTTTCAATGAACCACTTTTTTAGCGATTTAGTGCAATATATACGTGTTTGTAAATGATCAAGACAAGACCATAGGCAACCAAACATACAGGACTAGCAATATCTAACAAGAAAGTCCTGAAAGTTACTACATGTACAGTAGAATACCTTCTTACATTAAAAAGTTTATAAAAAGTGTAATATATTATATACTAATATGAAATACAATAAATTTGTTATACTTAATATGTTTACTTGGTAATTAAATTATGAATATTTTTAAAAATTCTTTTATTCATTATAAATAACGAAATTAAAATTAAAGATTGAAAATGTTGTTTCTTATTTCCTAAACATAAATGTTGTTCTCCAATTTCTTAATATAAATTAATTCGTTAATATTTTTGAAGGCTTGCTGTAGTTCTTCTACTGTAATTAGTTGAATTTCCTGTGTGTTGGGTAGTGTTAAATCAGGCAAAAACTCGCTTAATAATATTTTTATAATCCACAAAATTGTGATAATTAAAATTAACACTAAGAAACTGTTCTAAATTGTTGAATAAAAGACTTCAAGTTGTACGCCCATGATCCAACTAGATTTTGAGTTCCACTGTGATAGTGGGCATTTAAAAAAATGGCATCTTCCTCAGCAGTAAACATAATATCTAATTAAAATTAAAAGTAAACGTATAATGTAATTGAAACAAAATGTATTAATAGCTTTGATAAAGTAATGAGAAGTACAGGTTCTTGAATAATTCAAAATAATAATAACAAAATACAACTACCAGAAAGTAATAATAATATATAAGAACGTGACATAAATACAGGGAAATTTATTTCCACATCAGACTAAATGAGACATTTTTCACGGTCAATTTAAATTATATCTTAATCATTTCCGATGATATATGTATGTATTAACATGTACATATATACCATATATATATATATAACTTATCGCCAATAATATATATATATATATATATATATATATATATATAATTGCCCACCATTCTACTTTGTTTCGAATAATTCTTTTTCCATAATTAATACTTAATTTGTACATGATTACTAAAAATGAAAGTATAAATAACGTTAGTTATTTAATTATACAAGTTGAAGTCAACATTTATATTTGGAATTAACAATGAAATTTGACTTACAGGATTACAAAAAATATTCAAATTTGCGCATATATTTTTAGAAGATTGATTACTGAAATCTAAGTATATGATTAGCACTATTTATTATCGTGAAATTCTAATGTCATTTATTTTAGTAATTTGATTTACACTATCCATAATTTTGATCATTATAAAATTATTTTTGGAACTTTTACAAAAAAGTTTTCCAAATATTATTGCTTACAAGTATTTGTTCATTTTTGTTTATTATATTTTTGTATAAGTACAAATTATTATAGCAGCACAGACTAGACTTACTAGACACAAAAATGCATTTCTATTATAGGGCCCATTTTGTTAGTATTAACTATTGTTTTTCAAATGTTTGCGAAAACATATTACTTCGTTATTGAATTTTAAATAGCCACTGACAAGAATATAAATTCTGCTAATATCAGGTTGTATATATGTATTTCTTATTTTGATTTAGTTTTCTGATACGAAATCTGGAATTCATAGATTTTAATATATTGTCAGGGTTGTCTTAACTTTTTCTTGTCTTGGTTATGACATTCGCAGACCTGGATATCATAAATATTACTTTTAATAGCGATAATTGTTTCATTGTGTTGAACTGCATTGTGTTTAACTGCAACTGCATGAAAAAATGAAATAAAATTCCTGTGAAAGTTACTTGGATGTTTGACTAACTATATTGATAAATCAACTTTTGATCTACATAACTTTTGGAAAAGTGGAAAGCAGGCTATTGAATAGATGCAGCCAATTTTTCTTTGTTCGCTGGTTTGAATTCCTCTTTTTGCACAGTACAAAAGAGCCTGTAAAATGCGGACAACTGAGTGTACCAATTGGGGTCATAATTAATAAAGGCAAGTATTATTCAGATTTACGCTGCGGCCAGATGACAGGTGTATCCTCATTTGCGTGAACTCGGTAGACGCAATAACTTACAATTTGTCCGGGAAAGGCCATAATGTGAGGACAGTGGCATATTGTTATGGGCTAGGGTAAGTGCTGGAGGGTGCACCGACCTTAGTTTAATATAAATGGAGCTGTTATCGCCCAGATATATTTGAATGAGGTTCAGTGACCAATTGTTTTTCCATATACAGCAGCAGTGGGAGAAGAATTCATTTTTATGAATGATACTCGTTCTCATCTAACAAACATCTGACCAAGGGGACTAATAAAGTTGGTCGTTATGTGACTGTAGATGAGACATGGGTACATCACTACGTGCCAAAAGCCTATTGTCGGCAAAATTAATTCTTCCCGGCGAACGTGCATCAAAGAAGGCGAATTCCATCAACCGGAAAAGTTATGGCAATAATATTTTGGGATTCCTAAAGCGTAATCTTAATTGATTATATGAAGAAGGTAAAGACACTCATTGGACAGTACTATGCTGATTTATTGAATCAATTCGATGCTGAATTAAAGAGAAAAAAGCGCTACTTGGCCAAGAAAAAACTTTCTATCATGATAATGTTTCACACCACTTATTAGCAAATACAACAGCAAAACTAGTCGATTTACGGTACAAATTGGTGCCCAATCCACCATATTCACCAGATTTGGCCCCCCTCCGATTTCCTTCTTTTGCTAAACTTGAAAAAATTGGTTAGTGAAAAGCAGTTCACGTTAAATGAAGAGGTCATTGTCAAAATAGAGGCCTATTTTCAGAGCTCGACTAATCATATTAATTGAATGGCTTAAAAAAGTTGAAATATTGTCGGATTAAATGTATAGAACTACAAGGAGAGTATGTTTGGAAATAAATTTACTAAATGCAAAACAATTGCTTTGTATTCCTTAAACAGGTATCATACCATTTTCGTACATTCCTATTTTTTGCTATAATCTTTCATTAATTACGAGAAAACAAAAAGTCAACTGGTAAAAGAAGCTAAAAGATTGCTTTAATTCTTTTCAATATTTCTGACCATTAATAAAATTTGTTATGTCTCAAAGATTGAAAGGGAAAGTTTATTACTTCCGTATTGCATCATATTGCTTTTTAAGAAAAAAAATCGATAAGTTTGACTATTTATAAGAAACTTAGAAAACGTTCGATGTTATATTTTAGCAAAATTATATTTTACTGGAAAGACGGTCAGCATTTATCATGTTTAATTAAGATTGCTACTTATTTCTATATTTCAAAGATATCAAAACTGGATGAAGAAATGTCCATTGAAATGATGACTAATGTAGAAATATGATTCAGACCTAACAAATCATTAATTCCTCAAAGAGTAACAACTACAGTTCAGTTGAAGAGGGTTTCTTTTTAATAAAATCATGTTTTATGAATTTTAAGTTTGAAAACGTATCAAAACATCTTCGCGTAATTGTTATCTAGGAAATAGGTATTCCGGAATAAAACGTTACTGTTATATGTATAGATAATGCTAGTAAATCTGTAATTAGGTTTCAATATATTAATTGCATTATTCATATCATAACAAAGGTCGTTTATTCGCTGTCGTAACTGTAACACATTTTCCGAATAAATCAATTCGTACATGGAACACGCACCACAATAGATGTTGACGGACACCTTTTGAATATGAATTGCACATCGCTCCCACTACACACCAACTTAAATAAACTTGTTAAGAAGCTGCAAGCTCCAATCAACATTTCAGTGAGTTTCTTCTAGGCGTGAAAGTTTCTATTTAATTCGAACGACCATACGACGCGTTTGTAAACATTTGCTTTACACAAGAAAATGCTTTTCCGGTTTTCTCCAACAGTTTAATTCTAAATTAAATTTTTGCGTACAAAATTAATATTAATTAAACAAAGCATATTTTTTTAATTCAAAATTTTGTAAAATGGGCAGGAGAAAGTGGTATAAATGTAATTGTTTGAGTTGTTTTCGGGCCAAGTTAAAAGTTAACGATGGCACACCTCTTCAGCACTTACCGAAACCTAAAGAAGCTGGTAAGAAAGATTAATTGTTTATGTAAATACTTATACGTCGTACTTATTTCAAGAAATTATCACTTTTAAACGGTTTATTTAATGGAATGTGTTATAAACGTGGTATATGTATGTCGATCAATATTAATCAATATTAATTATAAATGCTGACCTTTCTGTAGTAAAACTTAAGAAAGTTCAACATCTGAGTGTGAATCATGTCATTAAGGATACTTCTTTTTATCTACTTGAGAGCAACGTGTTTCTATTAATGCTGGAATTTTGTATAAATATTTAATTAAATGCGTATTTTCAAAAATAATAAATATCTTTTTTCCAGTCTCTGATGTAATCTTCAACAAAAATTGTCCATATTTTTATTTTTTAATGACTGCTGAATAATAACTTCAAAGAAACATTTTACAGCAACTTTCTAAATATTTGATTAAGTTAAAATTTAAGCATTACATATTTTTATCAATTACAGGCTCACCGATAAATTGCAAATTATTTATATTCTTTCTATTGATGCAGTTTAGGTAATTGAGGTTTTTTTAATAATTAACTGTACAAACATGCAAATAAAGCATTTCTTCAATTTAAGTAACTGTTCAAAACTGTATCAAAGCTTTTGATTTCGTTGATTATTCGATTTTTATAGTAATGTTAATTATGTTTATTTCAATGGTTTACATTCTCTACACGCTTTCAAAAACTTTTGCCAAGTTTTGAAACTTAGAGTCGTTGTTTCTAACAGCTCAATACCAACTGTTGTCGACTACTAACGCTGTTGCAAATTGGAAAATGACGTACAAGAAAATAACATATGTATAGACAATGTAATGTAAATACATTTTTTTTCAGTTTTCTTATGTTTTTAATTATTTCTAAACTCAACTCCGATGCAAAAGATTTGATCATTCATTTTTATTTCTGATTCTGATTATTCGATGGAACTGCAGAATCCAAAAGTATTATTGCTGACAAGTTGATCAAAATTTAAAATTGAGAGAACACACTTACAAGGCAGTTCCTGTAGTTAGTAATCGAATATTATTGTAAACGGTGTTTTCAACACTCTTATGGAGGACAAACACAGATATTGTTCTAACATTTGACGAAGCTTATTACAATAACTACTCTACGAAAAGTGATCTGAAAAGTTATATATTTGTACACATATTGTGTTATTTTCTTACGTAGCATAGGGTGTTGATATATTTTCCCTATTATTGTTTGCCCTTAGCTTTGTAAGATTATTAACGGAGCTCATAATTTTCTTGTTTTCGGATGTATAAGCTTTTGATTATACTAAACTTCTTTTTCGTTGAGCATTCCATTCTAACCCTTTTTTCATATTCTATCTATGTGTGCGTCAGATCCCGTATAATCTTCTATATCTCCATCAATCTATTTCTCCCTATTTTTTTCTTATTATTTCTGTAATTATAATGCCTTTCTTATACATTTAATATTATTTGTGATCATCTAATCATCATAATATTTGCCAAATAACGGTTTATAAACACTTGCAGTGGTGAGTAGCTTTTGTTAAGGTCTATGCCTTCGACTCAAACAACAATACTAATTTCATAGTGGCGTGGTGTTGAATGGCTTACTGTTGTGATGGTTATCAAATTCTTTGCTCGCCATACTTTATTTAGAGGAATAAACACTGCTCATGCTACATTTATTCTATTAACCTTTGTTTATGTCGTCATCCTGTCATACTATACTACCTAGACTGGTCAATTCTATTCTGCTTTTTCTATTATAACATGCCATTTGAAATATTTCTGCAATTGACTACGTTGACATATAACATTCATGTTTTGTTTTCGATTACTATGAGATCTACTTTCTTAGAATACTCTCTAAGGCAATGTCTATCAATTAATTTTATCTTACTAGACACTATGCGAAGAGAATTTATTTTGCGGCACATCAAATAAAAATTCCAATATATACATATATATATACTACATTCATATACTAACAATAAAATAAGAATTAGTTAGCTATTAGTGAGGATACAATTTATTTTGAGAAGGAATTTTGTCAAAACCCGGCACTAAATTATATAAACAAAAAAGTAATTCCGTATTTACCATTTGTAATTGTTTCTGTTTTTTTTATTTCTTTTCCATAAGCACCGAGAAATTCGCAAAGATACGATTATCCAATGGGCAACAGAGATTTAACGGCTGTAGTAGCTAATCTGGGATATTAGCTCCAAAGCGAAATCAAAAATTCTGATAATTCTAATACAGAAAATGAGATTTTGTCCACAGACGCATTTTGCAAATTTATTAAATTTTCTTCCGCTGATGTTAATAACAGGTGGGTTTGTATTGTCGCATCTTGCGAAAGAATTGATACACATGAATTTGATAATAAAGTGGAAAATAGTCAGAATACAAGAGGTTTTCTACTATGTCTGCATTTCTGACAAAATTTTAAATTTGTTTAGAAAAACCTTTACATCTAGAAAGCAAACGGGATGCGAGATTTTAGCTTTCCTGTTTTTTTTTCTTTTCCATAAGTACCGAGAAATTCTCAAAAATACAATGATCCAAAGGGCAACAAGGATTTAGCGGCTGTAGTAGCTAATCTGGGATATTAGCTCCAAAGCGAAATCTAAAATTCTGATAATTCTAACACAGAAAATGAGATTTTGTCCATAGGCTCGTTTTGCAAATCTATTAAATTTTCTTCCGCCAATGTTAATGACAGGTCCGTGTGTACTGTCGCATCTCGCGAAAGAATTGATGATCTACACATACATTTGATAATAGAGTGGAAAATATTTAGAAAATGAGACAACGAGGTTTTCTACTATATCTGCACCTCTGACAAAATTTCAAATTTGTTTGGAAAAGCCTTTACATCTAGAAAGCAATCGGGCTGCGATATTTTAGATTTCCTGTTTTTTTTTCTTTTTCCATAAGTACCGAGAAATTCGCAAAAATACAATAATCCAAAGGGTAATAAGGATTTAGCGGCTGTAGTAGCTAATCTGGGACATTAGTTCCAAAGCGAAATCTAAAATTCTGATAATTATAACACAGAAAATGAGATTTTGTCCACAGGCTCGTTTTGCAAATCTATTAAATTTTGTTCCGCTAATATTAATGACAGGTGGGTATGTACTTTCGCATCTTACGAAAGAATTGATGATCCACGCATTCATTTGATAATAGAGTGGAAAAATATTTAGAAAATGATACAACGAGATCTTCTACTATGTCTGCACTTCTGACAAAATTTTAAATTTGTTTGGAAAAGCCTCTACGTCTAGAAAGCAATCGGGCAACGAGATTTTAGCTTTCCTGGTTCACAGTTCTAATCTGCCAATAAAATACTTTAACTTGCATATAAATGTAATAATATTTTCACTCATCTATGTGAAGCATTAAACACACGAGATAAGAGTCCATAATATAGTTTATAATATAATAATTTTACATAGGGATGCAAGAAGTCTGCAAGTAAAGAATGTAATTTTATGTAATTTTCCATTTTCATGACCATCAAGTACAGGTTTTGACACCAAAACTTTGTGGTGAATAATGCAATGTCCAATTTTAGCTTATAATTATTTTTATAATACTTGAGCCACGAAGTCGTTCCTGCGTGGATGAGATATCACTACTAATAGAAACTTGCTACTGCATGCCTCAAAACAGTATCTTAGTTTATTGCGTTAAAGATAAACCTAAGATTAACCTAAACCAATTCCTAACTAATCACTATCATTACCATTTGTATAATAAATCGTTTAATTCATCTTAGCCATTGGTACGCGTATTACCGAGATGATTACCGTAATTATGCGCGAATATGCGAACGGAAGAACAAGGATGCGTTATCTCTCTAAAATCGCTAACGAAGTTACCAGTGCGTAAATAGAGGTACGCTTTAAAATATTGGCGAATTGCTATTAAATGAACGTTAAAAGAATCATTCAAATATTAAAAATACTCTGTTTTCGAAGCGTTTCAAGGAATTCGCCTTTCATTAGGTAAACTTGTATTATTAACAGACGAACACTTTAAAAACTCGGCGAATTACCTTTAGACGTTAAAAGAATCATTCACATGTTAATAACCCTGTTCACCTCTCATCAGTTAAACTTGTGTTATTAATGGACGATGCTTTGTGAGCTTGTCGTACCATTTCGATACAGAAAAATGATGCTTCTTTTGTTTGTACATTCATATGTTTGAACGAAAGAGGGAGGTATTGTTTTTTTCATCATTTTTCTGTATTGAAAAGTTACGATATGTCCACAAATATTGTTCGTTAATGACAGAAGTTTACCTGATAAGAGGTGAATTTCTTGAAACGTGTTTTTAACATTTGAATAATTCTCTAACGTTTGTGAATAATCTTCGATTTTCTCTTTCCCGAAACTTTCACGAGGTAACTCACGCTCAGACGGTCCGTGGTGTTTTTACCTACATCTTTAAATCTTTTGTGGCACATCTGGAGGAACATAGTTTAAAAGATACTGGCTTAAACATATTTAATTTGTCTTATAAGTCTTTTACATTATAATGTATCAAGTATATATTGTCAGCATAATCTAAATCCTTAAGAACTTCCTTAAAGCCCTCTCTTCTTGATTGTGTAAATGCTTAACTTAAAATTTTTCCAGAACAATATTGAGTTGCATCAGAAATGGTCCCAAATAGCCTAGCGGTACAAATATTGTATACTTTTCTTAACAGACAAATTATCTTCTTGCATCCCTTGATTTACCAATGTTGTCCAAATACTCTATTCATAGAGTCAATTGGTCCGTGACTTCTAAGAGTAATGATATAATCGATGCAAAAATTTCTCTACCCAAACCTCGCTGGTTTTTTTCAGTCTCTTGTTTGATCATTGTTCTTTGTTGTATTGTTCTTTAGAAAACTGTATAAATAACCATTATTTCAATAAAATCATAGCAATATTTATTTGAAATACACTGGAATTTCTTACACGTACATATATATACGCCTTAGTCGCTTTATATGGCACTTCAGCATTTGTCGCCCACAGCAAGGAGTCCGTGAATGAAGATTTATATAATGTAAAATGATGAGCAAGTCAGTGATAAAAAGCTATTTCTTAAATATATGTATTTCAAAAATTGATGAAAAAGACTAATAAAAGTGAACTAGTTTTACTTGAATATAAGTTTACATATGTGAACAAAGT
This sequence comes from Dermolepida albohirtum, assembly GCA_031893035.1. Classification (NCBI taxonomy): domain Eukaryota; kingdom Metazoa; phylum Arthropoda; class Insecta; order Coleoptera; family Scarabaeidae; genus Dermolepida; species Dermolepida albohirtum. Next base: position 146,457 of record JAVIWB010000663.1, read on the forward strand.
CTCAGAATGTAGTACACATATCTTATCAGCGATGTTATATTTATTTGCTATTTACTCGTAATAATTGACACAAATCGCGAAATAATTGTTCTTGTTAAGATTCTCATCTCACATAAATTCTTATTATTACAATACGAATACATTACCGTTTGAATTATATTTGTTGTAATTTTAATTGTTGTAATGTTATAATATTGACGAATGAAATATTTTCTTCATATCTCCACGAATTTGCGACACAACGCATTTCACTTTACTACTATACTAACACAGTGACATATAGAACTATTCAAATTAATACTGAATTGCTAAGGTATGGAAGAAAGCAATATATTAAATGCTTTTGCTAGAAGTTTGAACTGCTAGAGTTATTACGTAGCATGCCAAAAAATCGAAAAGAAAAATTATTTAATTCATATTTTCTTCTTGCAATACTAAAAAATATATTAGTAAATACTGTATGGACACAATTTCAATTGGCTATACTTTACACAATATGCTCTATATTGGAATTCTGGTATATACATTTGAAAGAAATATACTGCAGCGTTGCACTGTAGATCAGTCGTAAGGTGGCTACTATGCAGCACAAGATTTTTTGAATTCGTGGGTTCAATAAAAGTGAGTCTACGACTGCAATTAACATTGAACTTCCAACGAGGAAGAACATTTGTAGCTGGAATAAACTACAAAGATTTGCGGACTATTTTGATAAAAAGACAATTACTGGAACGTATACTAGAATGCTGAAAGACCGGCTTGAATTTCTCTCGGAACGATCGCATGGGGCATGAAAATCTAGAAAGTTGACAACCGATCGCGCACCTTGCGATTTTTTTGTGGAGATTTATGAAAGATACAAGTTACCTATATCTGTTCCCACAAATTTGAATGACCTAAGAAACTACAAACAGCAGCGGTAAACTTAGTGCCGAAACACATTTTGTTATCAAATGTGGGATGAATCCAGCTACCATCCAGATGTTATCCATGCAGATGAAATGCGCATTACACATCTATAAACTTTAATGTATGTATAAACAAACGTAATTCATAGAATTCAAATACAGCACATAATTCAGAACCTGTGTTTGCTCAGTAAAAATCACAATTAAATTACAGCAGCTTATTCCACTTTGTAACCTTAGCAGCACCAAGAAAACTATAAACTTTATATGTATAGATTTGGATTTATACTAAACAGTATCACTAGATACTATACACTATGAGTACCTAAACAAATTATTCCCGTCTTTTTTGAAACAATTGTATTCAGAATACTGGTTCAGAACTTTACAATATTAATGATGTTCGGTTTTGTTAGAATCAAGTAATATTCTAGAAGTTAAGAAATAATGAATTGCAATTATCTTTAGCGAGTCATATACCATAAGTAGCAAAACTATCCGAGAACTCGTTTTCAGATCGTCACCTTCAAATGAGAAGCAATGCAGATACATTTCATTTAAACTTACTTATAACAATCAAGAGCTAGACAGAATCGCAAATCAGAATTCTTCATTACAGAATAAAGTCGAAGGGTCCCGAAGAAACAGTAATAATGACCAATATAAATAGTATGTCGTCCTTTCCGTTATTAGGAGACCCTTATTCATATTATCAGAGCACGCATTTCTTTTTTTTTGTTTAAGGCGAAAGTTGAAGGTGGGATATTCTAGTCTTACTTATGAACTACAAACGGGCTGCATTAATTAACAACATTCCGGTATAATGTAGGCAACGAAGGCTATGTTAAGGTTATGTTTGTCAGAAAGAAATGCAGTGACTGAACTCTACTTTCTTCATCCTTAGGTAACATGGAAACTTTGTATGTATTTCGTGAAATTGATACAGTTACCGCTCAGATGTGCAGAAAGCTAAAGGAGTGAACTACGTTGGATCATTGTATTACAAGTGATGAAACTTAATGTAAAAATGTACGTGATGAAAGTATTGTTACGTGCTCGTAACATCTTTATTAAATTAGTCGTATTTATGACTGTATCGTGTACGCCCCCCTAATTCCATTTATTACTTTCGTACGTCTTTTTATACATTCAAGTTTTCTTACGTGTCGAGTGTTGGAAGAAGATCTCGATGCACAAAACTCGCAAACAGACGTGCTTTGTGAAAAGGTGCATTCTGATACTTTCAATAGTTAGAGGCATTCTATTTCTTTGGTATTAGTCCTCCTGATTCAGAGATCAAATATTGAAGTATCCAATATTAAATAAAATTATTTTCCCTGCTCTCTAGAAGGAATTGTTTTTGCATCCTTTTATTGCACAAAGTTTACGCAAGTGAAAAAGAAAAACCAGTGCAGAGATGGTTTTCTTTTGCTGTTTTCATTTGCTTCAATATAATAATTTTCGTTCTGTTTTTTTTTCGGCAATCAAGTTGGGTTTCTCTTTTCTTCCCTTTGAAGGAAAAATCCTAGAAATCTGAACACCTTCTTGAGGGGCGGAAAGAGGAAAAAATAACGATCTACTCTTACGAGGTATCACTGAAGTGGTAGTCAAAAGGTCAGAACGCAACAACATATTCGCGTTCTTTTATTGTGTCCGAAGTATTACGGTCTAATTTCGTTATTAATTTTCGATTTAATTCTGTAGTTAGTTTTAAATCAGTAGATCGTAACGTAACCCACTTAATTAATATTACTTTTTTCTCTCTTCCTTTCAACTTTAATAATTCATTAGTTTAAGTCAGTAAATTGTAATGTAACTAATTTGATTCATACATCAGTTAGTTTTCTTTATCGCACCATTAATTTTTAATCTTAATTCTTTTCCTCTTTTTTCTGTTTTTTTGATTTTTTGATCTGGCATGAGCAAATCTTAGCGCCTCTCATGCGTGTATTGTAAAAACTCTACAACGTTTGGTTTTTGGGTCCTTTTAATTTCACAGGTGAATATTTCTAGAATCACTTACTTTATACGGTCAGCATTTTGTATTGTCAATTTACATAATATACTCAGTAATTTTCTTATTTTACGTTAAGGATTTAGTAATATCTAGTAGCTTGGTTTTCCTTTTGTACATGAATAATTTACATTATACTGTCAGCATTTTGTGTAGTCAATTTACAGCATATATTCAGAAATTTTCTTATATATTGTATATTACATTATTATATTTATAATACATAGTAGATTCGTACATCAATAATTTACGGCATACTGTAAGTAATTTTGGTATAGATAATTTGCCTTATTTAGTCAGAAATTTTGTTTTGAGAATCTAAAAATTTTTATAGGTGGAAGAATTTTGAATGAGCAGTTTTTATTAAGGGTCATTGTGACCAATTCATGTAAACCATATACATGTATATTTTGAGTAAAGTGTTTTGTGGAATTAATTTTACATAAAAGATTAACTTAGCCAGTCCAAATACGAGGGTGGTTCCAGAAGTACGCGACCCAATAAAGAAAACACAAAAATTTTGGAAAGAAATATAACTATTTATTTTTCAACATAATACCCTTTCAGCTCTATACACTTTTCCTCAGCTATGTTCAATAAGTTCAATACACTTTTTATATAAGAACTGTCTTGCTCCTCAAAATAGCCATTAACTGCCGACATCACTTCTTCATCGTTGGAAAATCTTTGATCACTGAGCCATTTTTTCAAGTTTGGGAACAGATAATAATCCGAGGGGGCTAAATTTGGCGAATAGGGTGCATGAGGTCGCAATTCAAACTTTAATTCATTAATTTTGGCTATTGCAATAACGGATTTGTGAGCTGGTGTATTGTCTTGATGAAACAACACTTTCTTCTTAGACGAATGCGGCCGTTTTTGCTTGATTTCTTCGCTCGAACGTTGCAATAAGTTCGCATAATACCCGCCGTTAATAGTTTTTTCTTTTTCAAGAGAGTCAATGAAAATTATTCCACGCGCATCCCAAAAAACCATTGCCATGACCTTGTCTGCAGATGAAACGGTCTTCGCCTTCTTAGGAGTAGGTTCTCCCTTTCGAGTCCATTGTTTTGGTTGTTCTTTTGTCTCGGCTGTGAAGTGATGGACCCAAGTTTTATCCATGGTAATAAAACGGCGCAAAAATTCTGCTTTGTTGCTATGAAACTTCGCTAAACACTCAATTAAAACATCTTTACGACACTGTTTTTGCTCGAGTGTGAACAAACGCGCACCCATCTAGCACACAGCTTTCTCATGTCCAAATTTTCAGATAACATGCGACTAATCGCACTTTTTCAAATGCCTACTACATCTGCTAGCTCGCGCACTTTCAGTCGACGATCATCCAGTACCGCTTTGTGGATTTTCTTCACCATTTCTGGAGTCGTCAATTCATTTGGTCGACCACAGCGATGCTCGTACGACCTCGTTTAAACTCTGGTACCGAATATTCCACTGTTGTAAACGAAGGAGCAAACTCACCCAGAGTAGAACCCAATTCAGCTTTTATATCGGTTGGGCTTAGGCCTTTCAAATAAAAGTATTGTATCACGTAACGATGACCAATTTTCTCCATTTCTACAAATTCTCTGAAAACGTTCGCTGTTGATGACTGCCAAACAACACATGCTTTATAAATTATCTACATTCTAATACAGTGATATTTTTCAAACAAATACCACCATCTCTAGGTCAGGCCGAGTACTTATGAGACTTTACAATAGCTTGCAATAGATTCCTTACCCAGTTATTGTAATTACGTTATCTTGAATAATTATACAGTTTGCTGATGAATGTTTGGACTCTTTTGTTTGTGCGTGTATTGTCGTTGGCACCTGCAGATTAGGTAATAGCTCGTTTTGGCCAAATCATTTTCAGTGTTAGACAGCATTTAGGAATTCTTGGTCTAAGTTGAGTGGATTTTTTTAATGCGACCGTGTTTTACATTCTACACGTTGCAGTATCGTTGTTAAAAACTGATTAAAATAAAGTTTTGTTTCCATGTTATTAGTCATTATATTTTAAAACATGCGAATTAAATAAAATTATAATAATTAATTTATTTATCAAAAAGTCTTAGTAAATAAATCCAACAGTAATACAGATCTCCAATAAATTATTAATTTTTGGTATAAGCTTATCATGAAGGACAAGAAAGATATTCTGTTAAACTGTAATATAAACTAACCGTTTATTAATTTTCCTTTAATATAATCTCCGAGGAAAATTTAGCAAATGCTTGGATGATGTAATATGTTTAGTCTTGCCAGTTTCATAGCATATTTACTTTTTCTTTTCGTTGTAATCAAAGGAATACAAAGCAAAAGTCTAGGGTTTCCTTTGTATATCGAAAGTGAAGTTTAGTACAAGATTAAAATCAGAACGTGAAATAAGGGTAAATATAATTTTGAAATGAAATTAATATTAGAGAACCGGAACAACTATAATGTGTTCGTATACATATCCCATATTATAATTTCAAAACAACGTCGGAATTAAACTGAAATCTAATAAGAGTTACGGTTATTGAATGGTGTGTATTTACAACGGATGTCAACAAGGAGGCTATAATGTACACATAGATTAAAGTAACTCCATGTTTTCGTTTTCCTTTTTATTTTTTCTTTGGTTTTTAAATAAACATAACTGCAATTCGTAAATTTACGCAAAAGTCGGTGGCTATTTTTATTTGACGATGTAAATATTTATTTTTCAATTATATTTTCAAGGATCTAAGAGTAGTACACATTTGACGTCTGTAGTACCGTTTATTTGGGCCGACGTAAATATGTGTGTACATACGTCTGTGAAGACGTTAAAACAGTATTAATTTTTAAAAATAGCATTAACTTTTGTAGATACGGAATAGCAAATTTACAAGGGGATATTAAAGGATGTTGTATTTGTGTGTCTATTAAATAATATCGGGTGGTCCAGAAAGTTCTGGTCGATTTTTGAGAAAAATGAAATTCGACATTCTTATATACTGAGATTAATTTATTCTATTATATATACGAGGATAGTTTGACAAGTAGTGAGAATGGCATATAGGTGGCGCTCTAATTGGTAAAACAAATGCACTGCAATTTAGGTTGGCCATTTATATGTTTACATTCCGATATTTAGATAAATCGGTTGATTAGTTTATTTTTGACAGCTGATTGAAAAGGAAGCAACACGTCGTTTTGTTAAAATGGAAAAATCAGAGTATCGTGCGGTGATTAAATACTTCGTAATTAAGGGTATGAAAGCTACCGAAATAAAAGATGAGTTACGGGAAACATTAGGTGAATCTGCTCCATCATCCGCCACAGTAAGTAGATGGGTAAATGAATTTAAACGTGGTAGAACAAGCTGTGTTGATGAAACGCGCTCTGGAGCACCCAAAATCGTGACTTCTAAGGAAATGATTATAAAAATCCATAATATTATTACGCAAGATCGACGACTCAAAGTGAGAGAGATAGCAGACATGGTAAACATTTCAACAGAACGCGTACACCACATTTTAACGAAAGAATTGGACCTCTCCAAGCTTTCAGCAAGATGGGTGCCGCGATAGCGATTGATCAAAAGTTCACTTGTTTTCGCATTGCAATGAGTGTTTGGACCTTTATAAGCGGAATCCGGTTGATTTTTGTAGGCGATTTGTTACTTGCGATGAAACTTGGATACACTACAGTACACCCGAAACTAAACAGCAGTCGAAGCAATGGTTAGAACGTGGTTCTGCACATCCAAAGAAAGCGAAAACCACTTTATCGGCAAACAAGGTGATGGCATTAATTTTTTGGGATTCAAAGGGCATTTTGTTCATTGATTACCTTCAGAAAGGTGCCACAATAAACGGACTATTATGCAGAACTTTTACAAAAATTAAGTGTTGAGATTCGTGCTAAACGTTCGGGAATGGCAAAGAAAAAGATTCAGTTCCATCAAGACAACGCTCCATCGCATACCAGCACAGTTGCGATGTCCAAAATGCACGAGTTGCATTTCCAATTAGTACCGCATGTACCTTATTCGCCGGATCTAGCCCCTTCCGACTTCCACCTTTTTCCCAAATTGAAAACGGTACTAGGTGGAAAGAAATTTTCGTCTAACGACGAGCTTATCATCTTCGTAAATGAGTATTTTGCAAGCCTTCTGGAATCACATTTTAGAGATAGCATAAGGGCATTGGAGCACCGTTGGAATAAATGTATTGCTCTTTTAGGAGAATATATTGAAAAATAAAAATTATTTTATATTTAAAAATTTCGTTTTTCTTTTCCATTCTCACTACTTGTCAAACTACCCTCGTACACCATTTTGTTCAATAACTTTTCTCCATCTCTTAGGTAATTTGTAATTTCCATCCTCCCAGAGCTTCGTAGGTTTTCCTGTGAAGTCCCTTACTATCCATGTTTTCAGTTTTTGCCTTTAAGAGACCAAAATAAATATAAATCTGAAGAAGCAATATCTGGTGAATAGGGTGGATGGGATAACACATCCCAGTTAAGCTTCATTTTAACTTATCTAGTAGTTTAAGAGACATGGCATTTTCTTGATGAAACATAATCTATTTCCTGTTTGATTTTGGCCATTCTTTCTGAATTTTCTTTGGATGGAGGTCGGCTTTTTACAATTAATTTTTTTTATCCTAGAATATTCTTCGATCAACATTACCGTAAAGTGTCCATTTTTCATCGCTTGTCATTATTTATTTCAAAAATATTTTCGAAAGCGTTTTCGCTGTTTATAGAACGATTCGCAGATTAAAATTCGATTCATTAAATTTTGTTTTATCAAATTATGCGGCTTTTGATATTTTTAGAGTTTCTGCTAATTGGCGTGCGCAATATTTTCGATCGGTCTTGAGTTTATCATCAAGTAATTGATAGTCTACCTAATCGTCGTTAGTCCTTAAGATTAAAATCATCTGTTTTAAAGTTAGCGACCTATTTGCGCATAGCACATCTTAGTTTGAGTGGCTTTTCTGCTTCTGTCTTCTCTAATAGTAGTTTTTCTTTTACCGCCACGATTTTCTTTATGTTTTTTCCATTTTTTCGCATTTAATATCATCTTAGCTGAGCATCCGAGCGCTTCTTGTATAAATTTGTATGTTTTTCCTCTTTGAATGAAGTTTAAAATAAGTGTTCTCTTTTCTTGGGTACAATGTTTAGCTCGACCCATTGCAGTGTAAGAAACAGTTTACATTTACCGGTCAAAATGAATATATTAAAGTGTTGATATAAGTTAAGACTATGTATTGATCCAAATTGTGTATACCGTCTACATAGCACGAGTTTTCAATGTAAACTACGGAATACTGCTATTTTGACGAACACCTGCAACTTTCATATAGTTCGATATAACTGGGGAGTTCCCCGAATATCCGGTTGTTTCCCTACATAAGACAAGATTTATACATTTGAAAATGTATACTATGCATTTCACTGGCACTACTTACGTACCAAATCAGTTTTGATACTCTTACGCATCACTGCTATTTTAACGAACATGACTGTAAATGTATTTTACCGAGTTCTGCCCCGATCTATTAAAATAAGCATGAACATTCTGGATAACCCAATTATCTCTTCAGAGACCGAGAAACGACCACGACAAAGCTCGTTTTGTATTTAAGGTACCGTTCACTTTCATCTTCAATATCCTTGGAGTTTGTAAATTAAAAGGAAATGTGTTATTACGTATACAAGATAAATGACTTAAGAACTGTATTGCTTAAGATTTCAGTTCGTTAATAAATAATGAAAACGTGTTTAAAAATGGTCTGTAATAACTGTCAAAATATCTTTTTTTTTACTGTATTTTGTCAAGTAATTCTGCCTTTCATGTTTTTTATCCGATCTTCTAAAGTGGCAATTCATATTCTTTTAATAATTTCATTTCCGTAGACTTCATTTGGTATTTTATTTTTTCAGTATCAACAATTCATTCTTATACATTTTGTTAATATTGGTTGAATTATACAAATTTATTTCGTCTCTTTCAAAATAGGTCCTATTTAATGTGATACATTTATTTCAATGAATAATTTTGGTTGTTGAAAATCTTGGTATAGAGTCTTTCAGGTAAGGACTTCAACTCCTTGTGCGAATTTTTGTTGTATGGCGTCAATGCTTTTAAAACATTTTCTATGAAGGAGTAATTTGAATTTGGAGAAAAGGAAAAAGTCATATAGGGCGCTATATTGCGAATAAGGTGCTTGATGGATGATATTTGTCAGTTTTAATTAAAATTCACTTACAACGGTCAACGTGTGGGTCGCTACATTATCATGCCGAAAAATCTAAGAAGTCTTCAAATAATTGAGTCTTTTCCGTTGAATATTTTCTCTTAAAGAATTTATTACATCTAGAATTGTTCGTTGATTGTTTGCTATATTGGAAGTAATTCCAAAAGGGCAGCACTGCCATAAGCAAAGAAAGTCGAGATGGTTTTTATTTTAGAGCGGTTGTGACGTGGTTTTTTCGATGTAACGAATGTATAGTCCTAATTGGCTTGTTTGGGTTTCTTCAGCAACACGAACATGTTGCTGAAGTCCTCTTTTTCAAGAAATTTCAACCTCTTAGAAACAAGCCATGTCGTGGCACGTCTTATGTGCAAAACATGAACTAAAATAGTGAGAGGGATTAAGAGGGATTCGCGTTCATACCTCTTATATTTAAATGATGATTTTCCATCATTTTATCGGTGATTATATCAGTCGAAGACGTTTAAGGTTTATCGAGGGGAGGCAATTTCTCTACCGGCATTCTAAAACTTTTTCAAGTAGTAGCATATGAAGCTACATAAAACTGTAAATAAAATGTTTGACATATCGTGCCAAAACTCTAGGTCATAATTAGGTATATTGGCATGAATTTATGGTAAAATAAATTTCATATATTTTACGCGGGCTCTTTAAATGAATAATTGCCGATACTTATTTGGAAGAATGTATATTGATCAGTATAAATCGGATGGATGTAAAGACGTCCAAGAAAAGATAGCAAATATAGAGATCAAAAACCCCTTCTTAAGAACAGCAGGATTGAATAAATTTGGTTTAGAGTATAACACATATAACAGTAAACATTATCTTTTCTAAAATATCTTTCTATTTTAATAATTCTATTGTCATGGTAAAAAATAACTAGTGGTGGAATTTTGTGTTTGTATAGAAAGTGAAGTTCCAGATAATATTTAATAAGCATAATTTACTGAACACTACACTTCACTTATCGAGGACTGTGTTGAACGAACTGAAAATATTTACTTGTTTGGCATATTTAAGCTCTTTTAACAGTAAATGTTATTCATAAAATTAGTAGTTATGTACTCGCAACAATATTTGTGAAAGATAATGCACACGTGTGTATCTCAACTCTCCTTTAATTTTTTATATTGTTGATACGATTTCAAAATTAAACCTCTTGGACTGGATCTCGAAGCAGTCTAGTTTGGGTTAATTATATTTATATCGTAATATAAATTCATTGTACTTCTTCAAAGATTTAGAAAATAGACATCAATATATTTTAAAAAAAGAGCTAAAAACTACTTTTACAGCTACAATTCTTATTTATGTACCTTATTTAAATGTATAATAATAGATGCAGCGTTATAAATCTTCTTCCATTCTCTCTCTCTTTCTTAACTGTGTGCTTCTGTTTGTGGTAACTACTATAGTATAACTGTACTATGGCAATTTAAGTGGAAATAGTCGAGTTACGAAATTAATAGGCAGAGTGGAACAAGTTTCGTGATGATCCTCAAGCAATATGATGAATTCTAAACTTGTATGGGATTGCGATTGCGACCTAAATTAGTTTAGTAAAAAAAAGTGATAATAACCTGGTCTCGGGGCACGAGGGTTAAAAACAAATTTGGCCTATGCCTTTAATACGACTGAGCCATCCTGAAAACAAGTATTGAAACAGTCGCAAAAAAAAAGTATAAAAGGAGGCTCGGGAAATCTTCCCACATCTCTGAAAGAGTCACGAAAAGTAGGCTGAAAACAGATCTCAGGAAAGGTAAAATTACTCAGGTTCAAAACATAGATCTATTGAGTATGGCCAAAAATCTATTAGATCTCTTACGATGATAGTGGGTCTACCAACAGAGCATTGTCAGTCCAACAAATATATGAGCTGCAGACTTTGAAGAATATCAAGGAGCAGATGAGCAAATCCTACCTCTAAAAGACCAGCTATGAAAATAATATTTATCCAAAAAGTCGAAAAAATGGGGTGTACAAATATGTGTCAGAGCAGGCATAAGCGGTTATAGGAACAGATTTGAAGTAATCAAGGTGCCGCTAATGGAAGAGATGAAATAAGTAATATTAGTTCATCTTCGTCTTGAAGTTATACCAAACAAGTTATTTTTTGGTAACAAATTTGGGAAATAGTAACGTTACGATCGAATCGATTTGTCCGTGCGAAAAATATTTTTATTGTCTAATAAGAGGAAGTGTTTGTGTTGCTATATTACAAGTTGCAGGTGTGACAGTAGCAAAGTGGCTTAACAGTAACTGTATTCAAGTTGCATCACTTTATGTAGGCAGTGAATCCCAAACAAAAGCGAAACATTGGTGCGAATCTTCTAAAGAATAACTTCAAATAAAGAAAGTCAATTTTTGTTCACGTTTACAACAAACACATATGGGTAGAGTCGACCTTATGCACCAGTTCTTTGCACTATATGCTTTACGAAAAAGAACCAAAAGGTAGTATATACAAGTTTTCGTTATGTACGTAGTTATTATAAATGCCTGGATATAATATAATCAATTTGTCAATAAAAATACAGATTTGTTGGAATCATATAGCAGAAGAAACATGAAAAGATGATGGAAGTAGATCATTTACTAAAACTTACAGATGTCATAACTGCAAAAAGATGTCACTTACCTGCTTGTTCAAGAAAAACAAAATATACTTGAAGAAAATGCCAAGAACTATGTTGTTTTGAATATTTCATGAAATCGAAAAATGACTTCTTAATTACATGATATCCAGTAGAGTGGATGAGTAGATTTTTGCTATTATCGGTGTGTAACTTGCAAAAAATGTATATTTTATTACAGTCTTATAATATTTGTATAAAATAAAATATTTTTTAGATGTGTGTACCTATTAAAAAGTTATGCATGAAAGGGGTTTGATATCGGCTTTAGCAATAAAACATATCATGGAACCTAGAGAAAAAGAAAGATTTGGATACATCTTCGTAAGAAGTTGTAGAAAAAGTTTTCGGCCATACTATATGCGTCTAATAACATATAACAAAACAATGTTCCTTTAAATTGGACACTAAATAAATAGCGTTCATAAAGTTATTTTTAGAAACAAATATTACCAAGACTAATACTCATAGATAATGAAGCAACATCCTGTATACAGCTTCGTTTTAATTTGCATATCTGTGTAGATTTAAAATGTGTCAAATAGAATTACATAATTACACAATAATTGCGTAATCTCTTAAATTACAGCTTCCAATTTTCCATCCATCTCGGTCTCATTCATCGCATCGCAGGTTGCGTGATGTCATCATTCACTGAGGGAATTGACACTGGCCATAAACCACCTACTTTTGCCAATTTAATGTTGATTGTCCTAAACAAATAACGTAATATTCATTTCATTCTTAGAGTGAACCGCCAATCCAGATGAAAGGAGGCCGACTTTAAAACCTTCTAACCATATAATTTAATGAATTATTTACGAAGCCTGTTCAAAATTCTCAAATTCCTCGATGCCTTTGTTAGTGGATATTTATGTCTCTTTATGTGTAGTATCGTCATTTTTTTCACTAAAAATTCTTTTCTATTTCCGTATATATACATTCATGTAAATATAACGACCTTGAAAATGATTTTATGTAGGAAACGAATTCCATTCTTATTGACTCATCGTTTTATGAACGATGGTATACTATAATTTGTCGAAATTTTAATGGCAACGCCTAGTTATTGGAAAGTATGGAAATTTCTGAATTCGAGCTAGGTAGTCCCAGAAAAAACGATTCCACTTTTTTATGTAAACTGGACTACATATTAATAAAAAAAGTAAAAGGTAATTTTTTGATTAAAATTTAGTTTTTAGTCATAAAATTTTGAATAATAGAATTATCTACAGAGGGAACTCCTTTTTTCTTTTGTATTACTTCATTATAGTAAAATATTTGACACTGATGAGTTTTCAATTTAGTCCTTGGTTTTGTTTAAAACAATGTACGAGAGTGGATCAGTAATTACTGAGCCTAGGTAAGAAAACACAAAACATTTAGGCGAAGAATTGTTATATTTTATATATATTATAGTATTTTCCTTATATTTCACTACATTAGGTCGTTTTGCTTCAGAAAAGTAAGTTTTGTCAAGCTGTTCGAAATATGCGTTAATTTCGGAAGCAGTTTGAAATGTAGTTTATGAATTTTTGCCGTTGAAGAAAAAGCACTCGTTTCTTCTTTAAGCAGAAAAGATTTTTCAAAATGATTTATGAGGCCGGAATGAAAAATTTGATAAAAATTAAACATATAACAGATTTTTCCAAGAAAAAAACATTATATTTTTCAACGCAGTTTGGCTTTTACTTCGATTCACCTAGTCCAAGGTTTTTCTAATTTTTCGATCCTTAACAAATAATACTTCTCAAACCCTTCAGAATAAGTATTAATTGCGTCGATGATCTCCTCTTTAGAGCAAAATCTGCTTCGTAATACAAATATTAATGTGATATGGGCTTTTTCTACCTTTCTGATTTTTCTCTGAGTCACGGTGTCCAAAGAACACTATCTTGTTTGTCATTATTAAACAAATTTCGTCGAAGGAATATTGTCGAAATTTTGCTCTGATTTTTTTTTTTGGTTCAGGCTCTGCAATATATTGAAATAAAGAATGGAGCGCAAAAGTTTTCTACTTAAGTAGAATACATTAAATTGGCAAAGAATTAAGATCTATACGTGTGCATGTGTGTATACATACTTTTATGATATATCTGCAGATATTTGCAGCTCGAGCTTTACTTTTTGCCCCTAATCTAAGTTCTTGGTCCTAGTCCTGTTTCCATTCTCATTTAGCTTTTCAGATCTGTTTCATTAGATTGTCGTCCTTCGTTCTGTGAATGCGTCCAGATCAGATGAGTTGCTTAGCTCAGTATTTAGTAATCTATCAAGGTTCGTAACTCAATCTGTTCTTTAAAACGGTTTCATTTCCCTTTCTGTTACTCTGCATTTTAATCTTTGGTAAAAACCCAGAATTCTGAGTTAAATATCAAAGGAGGGAAAAAGTTTTATACAGTGTGTATGTAATTTTATATTCTTTAAATTAATTATTAGTGTCTCGTAGTTTTTTTACAAAATACTCAATTTTATACAACATAGAGAACTAACACTTACCTCAGTAGGAGAAATCGGGAATATCGTTAGGTGATTACTGAAAATGAAAGAAGTTTTAAAATAATAGTCGTACTTAAGTAAAGCAAAAAAGTTACTTTTAATATTGTTATGGATTGATTGTACACCAAATAATATTCTCAAAATGATAATTTTGTTTACAAGCTGATTTAGAAACATTTACAGACTTTATAAAGTTTAACAAATGAGCGTTAGAAAATATGTCGTGGTGTTAAATGTTTGGTGTGAATATTATATGGCCGATCACTCTACAAATGTAATTCTTGTTTATACGTTTAATTTCAATTTGTTTATTAGTGGTATCTATCGCTGCGAATCATGTTCAGTACAAATAATCAGCTGACAGATGCTTCTGAACAAGTAATCAAGAAAATCTTAGGTACATATTGGGTACAAACAACTCTGAGAGAAAATTAAATATACTATTCATTGTGAAAAAGGAGAAAACTGAGGTAGTTCGAACGTACATTGAAAAAACATAACATCATGAAACAAACGCTGGGCAAAAAAGTTAGAGGGACTTGAGGAACTTTAAACTAGAGTGAGAGGAAGTGCATACTGAAAGACAAAGATGAGAGAGAAAGCCTAGCTAAAAATATTTGAGATAGAAGAACGAATATACTTATGTTACATACATAGACATTGTTATATACTAACTGAACTAAGAAATAGACTTTTAATAAGGACATTTTAATTAATTAAATTTAGGAATAACATTCTTGGATTTAGTTTTCTTTATAAATGAAATGAAAAGTGCATACTTCTGAATGTTTATGTACTTAAGTATAATAATTTTCGGTGACGTTAAAGATTTCGTTATTTGTAAATAAGAAAGGATTGTACTGAAAGTGATTGTATTGTAAGGTTGGTACTGATATAATAATAATAGAAAACACAATTTTTAGTCTTTTGATTATTTTTTTATTGAATCATAAAGTACAATACATAGGATAGGGTTATTTATGGAATAACATATCGGGCAAATGGCCTCCACGGCTGTGCATGCACATACGCACTCATTTGTCGAAATTTTCCATGACCATTATGCATAAATGTGGCTGAATTTCGTTGATGCAGCGTTGAACCTCCTCCTTTAATGCACGGGTGGTTGTGAGCTTGTTGACATAGATCTGTGATTTCAAATAACCCCATAAAAAGAAATCTAATGGTGTTAAAACACACGATCTAGGGGGCCAATTCTGATCACCGAAACGAGAGAGTACACGACCTGGAAATGTCTCATTCAGTAATTGAATTGTTTCACGGGCTGTATGACATGTGGCACCGTCTTGTTGAAACCACATATTGGCCACGTTAATATCATCCAATTTCGGCAGAAAGAACTGTGTTAATATGTTGCGATATCGAGCACCAGTAACAGTGACTGCTTGGCCAGCCTCATTTTCAAAAAAGTATGATCCAATTAAGCCTCCAGCCCAAAATCCACACCAAACAGTGACACGTTGTGGATGGATTTGTTTTTCGACAATCACATGTGGGTTCTCAGAACCCCGAAAGCGGCAATTTTGGCGATTAACAAAGCCATCAAGGTGAAAATGTGCTTCATCGCTTAGGATGATTGTGCTCGAAAACTCAGCATCCATTTGTTGATATTCAATAATCCATTCAACGAACTCTCTTCGTTGGGCATGGTCATTAAGCTTCAGTTGTTAAGTTAATTGAATTTTGTAAGCATGGAGACACAGATCTTTAGTGAGTATACGCTGTAGAGAGTATCTTGAAATTTGCAATTCTTGGCCACGACGCCGAATTGAGGTTCCTGGATTGTCACCGACACTCTCACGCACTGCTTCGATATTGACATTTGAACGACTTGTTTTTGGACGACCAGTGTGTTTGGCGTCTCCAACGGAACCAGTCTCCCTTAATTTTTCAATTAATCTTTTCACAGTTAACGAAGTTAAAACACTATTCCGATCATATTTTGTATGAAATTTTCGAACTGCGGCCGCCAAGCTTTCATTATTTTTGAAATATTGTCTAGTTGTCTTGTATTAAGTGTTTTGTTTGATGTATCTACCAAATTTCCAGATTATTTAGGTATAATAGTAACATTATTGAAATGTCTTGCAAACGTTAAACGATAAACATGCATCACCATACACTAGTTTCATCAAATTAAACGTTTCAGCAAACAATTTACTGAGTTTAAAATAGAACTTGACATTTGTTTTTTGTTCAAAATTCATTTTTCGACCAATACCAAATACGCACTGTTACTTTATATGCAATTTCTCTGATTCCAATGATGCAAATGTCATGATATTTTGACATAACATTGGTGAAAGATTTACCTTACCCACGCCTATTTTTTTAAATAGACGGCGTCACTAAGAATTACTATTTAAAGATAGTTCGGTCGTCTCTGCAACAGATTGTGTATAGTGTTGAACGATAGATTTAACAAGCAACCAAATGGTATTCTTTTATCATCTAAAGAATTCAGGATCTCTTCGGTCATATCATATAAAGCGGTTTTTATACTTCTGCTCTTGGCAAAACCATGTTGAAATTTATTGAACAAATCATGTTTGGAAATAAAGTTTGATAGTATCGAATAAGCTGCTTTCTCTAAAGATTTTAAAAAGTCGGTCAAAAGTTTTCTAAATCATTAGGATCACCTTTCTTAGTGTAGGTTTAGAAGAGAAGAAGTAGGAGAAGAAAAAAGCAGTAGAATCTAAAAGAAGATTCTAGCGAATAACAATGGCAATGAAAACCTGTAAATGTTGCCATAAAAAGTGTTGGGACCTACTGAAAGTAATGTGTTTTACATATCTAATTATACTAACACATATAAAGAACTAGAACTCGTAAAAAAAGCAGCGTTAACACAGTTTCATTGAATGACGCTTCGCAATAGCATCTATTTTTAAGAATGAAATTTAAAAAGACAATGCACATCTTTGTTAATTCATGAATTTCATCGTTTAGTGTGTAACAGATGTCATATTTAATTGAAACTTATGCTTATGTGTGAGCAAAAACAAACAAATCCGGGCATGATTTAATCACAGACGTCCTATAAACATGTGCTATGTCGATTTCTTTACGCGCTTCTATAAATAGAAACTAGTACACTATTAATTTGTCGGAACCAATGTTAATGTAACTTTCTGACACCTCACTTATGATGGTACAAAGCAATATGTATGTATGTATGTATGTATGTATATACATTGATCCATCGAATTTAATTAACTCATCCGGTTGATGGAGTGAATCACTCCACGATGGGCTAAATATCGTGCTTTGGCAGACAATCAACACTACTAATGTGAGTCGCTCTCACTTTCGAGCATATGTGTAAACATGGTACCATGTCTGCCCGTGTTCCAATGAAGGTCAATCACTGACCCACTTATAATAAAATGTTTGTTTCTTTTTCGAAGATTCTACGCGCTTTACAATCGCGAAAGTAAATACCTACATACATTAGCATGTATGTATCTTGGTCAAACATGATGTACATTACAAATTGCGTTTGAGATATTGGAGTTTACAAATAAAGAAACGTGCGTGTGTAACTAGCAGTAATGTAGTTTTCAGATTCGTTTAGAATTGTAATACTCAGAAAATTTTTTCGCAATTTCAAAGTTTTCATAATTTTTTAAAATACGTTTTCTCCTCATACATAGAGCTGCCAAGTCGGTCGTGGTATTACTATAGCAGTCGATATCGTGGAGTAAACAATATGTAACAGGGTATATACAAAATATTCTGAAACACCTTTCTGCGAAACATTATTGAACTGAATTACACGGCTATACACCTGTAGTATTTGAGGCTTCCAATGGCGTTTCACTGAAGGATGTTCGCCACGATATGAAAATGACCTTATATAAGGAAAACGACCGTTCCACATCTGTGGTGATGTGTAATATTTGGATAGTTAAAATAATTTTTGAAGTTACATCAGTGACCTGTAGTAACTCTGTCATTAACACTACTTTTTTTTAAATCTGATGAAGTTTGAATTTTTATTTAAAGCACTAATGAACTTTTCTGGAACAAGATGATTTTGTAGGTCAGTATTCAAGTGTGAGTGTACATCGTGTAGTATTTGCAGCGACTTCACTAACGACAACGAAAGATTTTGTAATTTTTCTATTGCCTCAATTATTTCTCTGTAATTGCTGTGAACAGTTTGCAAATCTGTAAAAACATCGGTATCTCGAAAATTTAGTATTGTAAAATTAAATTCTTTATTTGTTGAAAATGTTCGAAATAATAAAACGCTGTCTGTAACCCAGTTCCCCAATGGATAAGAATTGGTTGTTGTTGTTGAGGGATGACTAGACATGTCTGTATTTTCCAATTCGTTTAGGAGATTTAAGAAATAAGGATTTTGTTTGAGTTGGATAACATTGGATTATGGATAACACTTTCTAACAGTTTCTGTTACAAGATCTAAAGTATGAAGTTTACACATGCCATATATTACATTACTATACACATTTTGAATTGAATGATCCACACAAAATATTGTTGCAGTTATTAACATCAGCAGTTAGTCACTTGAGCATTGAAACTTTGCCAACGTATTTAGCACTACCTTTAACATTAATTCTCTAGTAATGTTTCTAATCTTTTAACAGCCAATAATAATTGACTAGGTGAAAGTTTCCAGTGTTAGTACTACAAGATTGACAACATTTTTTTTAGTCTATAATCTCGTCCACACAAAACGACTTTTTATTCTGAAATTCGGATTTAATATTGTTTTGAATTTGATCGCGCACAGAAGCTAAATGATTTTGAAATAAATCGAAAGATGATTCTTTTAAATACGGAAAACAACCAAAATTATAGGCCGCAAAGTTCGAACTACAAGATCGACTTTGATATAAATGCTGTCTTGATGAAGTAATCAATTTTTGAAGGAGAACACAATATTAAAACTTGTAAAAATCTAGGTAAACATATATCACACAACTCATATAATTTCAAAATAATCGACAAGAAAATTCCTAAAAATACGAAGACATACCAATATCGATGTAAGACATCTTTTAAACAATGCCGATACAACTAAGCCCTTGAAAAGGACAAAGCCATTCGACTTGAAGTGAAGTACTGAGCGAAAAGCAGAGTAAAGATAAGACGTATTTACTTAAATGAGTATTGTATCAACTTACAGGATAAAACTAGCAGTTCCTTAGTCTTCTTTTATTTAAGTATAATACTTGTTAATTTGCCTTGTTCTTGGTCGTGGGATAATGAGTGTTAGTTATCACGTCATCTCTTATGTGGTCGATTTGGGGGAGGTCTACTTTCGTGTGTCCTTCTATTATATTCGCGATTTTATTTTCCTTTATCCGACCTATGTGTTCGTTTCACCCTCTTCTGCGTTTTTTCACCCATCGCACAACATCCTCAACCTCACACTGATTTCTAATGTCAAGAGTTTCGTCTTCGAACCAGTAATCTGTATCCGGTGAATGTTTTTAAGACTGCCATTTCTGTAGTTTGTAAGAGTCATCTTGTCGTTGTTAAGGTCTTACGCTCGTTTGGTATATTCTGGTATAACATTCTATTGTCAGTTTTTTAATTTTGCAGATTGTATTTTTAAGATCCAGATGTTCTGGCTGTTTTATTGGTTTGTTGTTTTATATCGCTATACTATTCTTCGCCCGTTAAGTCGCCTCAGTATGATATTCGTACTCCCAAGTATTCGAATGCTATCACTTGGTTCAGAGATTTATTGCCTAGAGCAAGTTACAGTGGATAAGATTCCTGGCTATTGTTATATATTTGATCTTATTGGTAGAAATAGTTATGTTCTTAGCGATTACCAAAAAATAAATAAAACAAACTTTTAATTTTAAAAATAATTTGCATTTTTATTTCGTTTTACTATCAATAAAAATAATAAAAATATTCTGTTAATATGTCAGATTTATTGAAAAAAATAATAAAATATTAAATATCCTTGCATGAATTAAGTTATTTAATTTCAATTGATTTATTAGTCTTTTTTTTTCAGACAGCAGATATTTCTTCTTGCTTTTCAACGACTCCGAAACTAGAAATTCTGTTTCTGTAATACTACGTTCTTCGCTTGTATCCAGAGGTCTTAACATAAGTAATGTTTCCGTATGAGATCCTGGCCGAATAGAAATGGCAGATTAAGATAAGCGCTCTTATTCTTGGTCTTGCTGGAGAACCCGATGATTTTTGTGTCTGTAGAGGGATACGTTTGTTCGCAGTAGATCTTAGTCCATGACTTGTTCTGGTTTCCAATATTTAACCAACAGCAGTAATATGCTTCATCTATTCAAGATGTAATATTTCGCTTATGTTATTGAACAGTAAATTCTTCGAACTCAAAACAAAAACTGTTGTGATCGTTACATGCGCACGTAACATTGTTTACGTAATCGCACGTTGGATTATCAAAAATTTATTTAAATGATTTCAATAACCAATAGGTGGCTTCTTATATGCTTAAAGAGCACAGAATTTTATATACCCAAAGAGCACGGAACTAATAGTCCATTAATTTAATTGGTTGTGCAGCACACAAAGATATGGTTGACGGATGATGTAGAAAATATGCTGAGACTTGTTCAAATTTGTCGAAACATGTTAGACAACATATTATTTTTTAAATATTTTGCATTTAAGTTGCTAAAATAAATATGTTAAAACTTAACGTATTTTTAGGAAACAAATATTTAAGCAAATATCTCAAAATTTTAATGTGATGTAGAAATTTGGAAAACAGTTTCGGAATCAGAATGCAAAAAGCATAACATACACGTATAAACGTA